>BSBK01006834.1:1075000-1264513 GCA_027943335.1 Chamaecyparis obtusa
ACCTTTATAAAGTTTTATTAATTTTTAATTAAAAGTATTATCCAAAACAAGGTTTAATAACAAATTTAATTAATTACCTCACAAGGAATTCACATGGCACAATTGGTAACAAACTAGCCCAACTACTAGGAGGTCTCGAGTTCAACTCCCTCCTAGCTAGCTAGTTTTATTACCAAAGACAATTTTATTATTTTATTTTATTTTATTTATTTCTTAATTTATATATATATATATATATATATATATATATATATATATATATATATATATATATATATATATATATATATTTATCAACAATTATAAAGCTAGTGCTATTTTGTTAATCCTGTTAATATTATTAAGCATATATTTATTTATATTTATAAATATATATATATATATATATATATATATATATATATATATATATATATATATATATATATATATATATATATATATATATATATATATATATATATATATATATATATACGTATATGTGTTCATAAGCATATGTGTGCACCCATATGTTTATGACACATATAGTACAGTTAACTTATTATACGCATCACTATCATTATAACTATATAACCAGAAGATGCAAGGTACAAATAACAACTTGACCCTAATTACTAACATGATAATCTAACAGGGATAAGTCACTGAAACAGAAATCAACCAACAAGGACTCACATAGATAACCTACTGACAAAGTTGAGTGTACCCTAACCGCAAGAGCAAGATCCAAACCCTAATAACTGATAAACCACATAATACCTCCCTACCAGGAACTGACCCGGTACTTCCCACCTAAGGTGAATGATCAAGGATAAAGGTTTTCTTTTGTGAAGCTTGGTGATATCTCCATGACAACAACAATGATCGAGGATTTTTAAGGGATCGCTCAGACCTATGGAGCTAGGTGGAGATGATACCCGGTACCTGCAAATCCTACATCACCAAGAAGAGATACATATACATATAGATATACACATCAGATATATGCAAGAAGATGACTAGGATCGATACATCGTGTGGACCTCACCGAGTGAGTAACTACGACTTCGTCCTGAGTCATGAAAAACACATATGTATCCATAAACCAATTGAGATAAGGGTTAGTATACAATTCATGAGATAAAACATGTAAAACTAATACATTCTTCTAGGATCTCATAAACATATAATCAATGTAACTATAACTGAGCATATAAATATCATCTGATGAACGTATAATCCTCCATGAAACATAAACATGAGTGCATAGTTCTAACCATCATAATAAAAAAGTATCAAATCATAGTATCACTATAGGAGAGGTATTACAATTGCACTGATTTATCTATATCATAAAATAAGATAACTGCATCCATAGCATAAATTGTAAATGCATAACACATCATATAGCTACATAAAAGATAATCTCATAAAAACTCATCAAGGAGTATATCATATATATCATCAATAGAGTGTTCATCATATGATCATCAAATCAAGTATCAGGGTAAAATATCATCAAAAGGGGTACACCAAATGTGTCGATCAGTCAAATATCATGACATATGAAACAAAGAGGACATCATCAATGAGTCACTAGATCAATCAAGAGCCTACAGCACCAGATCCATCTGGACCTCTACCATCCTATGGGGAAGGAGCCTGTGAAGTACTCGCTCCATCCTATCTTAGAACAACCATGGCTAATACAAATTTTTATAATAAAGAGGCAACCTAATCCATCCAACCCACAATAGTGGACATATCTATCCTCAATACTTGCATATCTCGAGATAATCCATCAATATGATCACCCTGTGCATCCTTTGGTTGTGGAGCTAGGGGAGGCATCTGTAGAGCACCATCATCCTACTGTGCTTGATCCTACTAAGCTGCATCATCATCATGTTGAGCCAAGGCTACTCTTTGTAACTATACCAAGGGATCCAATCCCCCAGAAATCTACCTAGCTACATAAATCTGTGCCTGTCTCTAAGCTCGCTGATGTCCATGAGCTCTATCATGTCTATCTACTCTAGGCTGTCTATCAACTACATCATCCTATGCTCTAGCTGGTCTATCTCTAGAAGCCTCATGATCATGACCCTGTCTCAGCTGTCCTCTACCTGGTGTAACCTAAGGATGTCTACATCCTCAGCCTCTCTGATGTCTATCATCCCTATCACCATCATGACATCTAGGAATAGGCTCAAATGGATCAGTGAAATGAGGAAACCTGTTGTGAGCCCACCAATCTGCATACTCATGTGACATCCCTGCATTTGCAATACCTATCAGTATCTCCCATCTACAAATAGTCATACCTAAAATCTAATCTAATGCAAACTGATAATCAATACATGGACTCCATAGAGAGATCTTTGTCTTTACTCGTGCATATAGTGCATTGCCCTGAGGCATATCCTATGTCTGACCATACTATCTCAAAACTCTACCGAAGAAAAAGTGCTCAATGGTAGTGGTAGTACACCCAATCATCTAGTGAGGGGTGAACATGTATGGTAACTCATCCTCATCATCTCTCCATCTATCACAAATGAGGAAGGGATGCCATGTAACCTGATCAAGATCATCAATCTGACATCTCCAATAATCCAAGTGACCCAAGTGGTGTTGAATCACCATACCAGTGTACAGGAAAGGATGAGGAAATCCTCGATGTTGAACCCTATCAAAAATGGGTCTAGTAATGGGAAGATTCTCCCATATCCACAACTGAAGAACAATGGCACCCACTAATAATGAGGCACTCCCTTGATACACCACCTTTTGTAAATCATGATATGACTATGCCAGAATGCAGGAACCCCAATCAAACCATCGAGGATGAGCAAGTAAATCCTCCATGATCCTACCCCAACCGATTGAAAAACCATGACCTCGCTGGTCAGGAAGTAGTAAACCACCAATCACTGCACCCAACACTACTGGTAATGTAGGAAAAGATGCAAACTAAGGCTAGGTAATAGTATCCCCATCTCCTATAGTGTTGTCCCTGAATACTTGTCAGTAGACAAAAGAATCATAAATAGAATCATAATATATTATCTCCCCTTTGCACGAGATCTGAAGCAATCTATACACATCCTTGGGCGTGATAGTCATCTCTCCATATAGTAAATGAAAGGTGTTGTGGTTGGAGTGGCATCACTCTGCCACTGCAGTCAGTATCCCATGGTTTAGCTGAAACCATGGGAGGTCAAGTAAAAATCTCAATCCGCATCACTCGATAACATGGAACTTAGCTATTGTGAGTCCCTGACTCAAGTCAATAACCCAAGAAGCAACTGACCGGACATATAAGGTAGGACTGTGATCCTGTTGGCAAAGTAAAAGGGAATCATATCAGTACAAAGTATCAAGGAATTATCTCAAGTCAATCTTCTCAAAATCTCAAGTCATCACACTAAGTACCCTCGTTCATTTCTCTGTATCCTGAGAATGAAGTGGCAGTATCAAAATCATATTGGTTTTCACACTGATTGATTTATCCTATTAATCATTATCCTAAATGGGATTGACAAATCATATTCCAAAGTACCACTATCCAAATATCCTAAACCAATTGTTTTGTTGAAAATAATAGACCTACACTTATTATCCTAATCTATCATCAAGAGTTATCAAAATTTTCATCAAACGCAATCAATTACACATATGAAAAGTACACAAATTTTCCAAATAGTCAGTAGGCATGATTTTTATCATACCAAGTGACATTTAAGCTCAGGTGATAGTAAAAACATGCCAACTGATATCATTCTACTGGCAGGTGACAGTTTGCTGCTAGGCGACAGTGAATTAGGCTACGTGACAGTGAATGCTAGCCTAGGCGACATCAAATACATTAGGGTTTTTGTAAGTGACAACCTATTGGAAAAGGGGCAAATTAACCTAGCCCTAGGTGAGAGTTGTTCTTGTGCTAGGCAAGAGTAAATGATTCCTAAGCAAGAATAAAATACATGGAGGTGGGAGTAAAAACCATAGACGCGACAGTAAAATACCCTAAGCAACAATAAAATCATTCCTAGGTGAGAGTTCTTAAATTCAAGGCAATGACGAAACATGAAATTGTAATAAATGATCATAAATGCACCATAAATGCTTAAATCAAGGTTTATAATGACTTACTAGAGCTCCATACTCAAGCGGCCTCACATATCTCTGGCACCTCTCAAATCTATGCTCCCGAATCGGCACAACCATCTCAAAAATCACTAGAGGATCAGAGCAAAATCACCAAGATGAAAAGTAAAAATGAATGGTAAAACAAGGTTTATCAACCTATTTAAGGTATTTTGACCTAATTTTGGAGGTGAAACTAGCTATTGACCTATCCTAACTACTCAAACCAAACCGGGGCATAATCATACATCATGACATCTCATCAAATAGTAAAAAATGAAAACATATTTGATAAATCAAACATCAAATCAAATTTTTTCGAAATCAAGAAATTAATATGTTTTAATTTCTGAGGGGGGATAAGGGTATCAAATCGAAGTTGTGATCAAACATCATGAAATTAGTGGGGCATCATAATTTTTTTTGTCAAGAGGCAACAATCAATCACATCGGGAATTAGCAATCAGGACTTAAAGGATCTTTGAACCAATGTTCTTCGCACATTGATTCAAAGAGGGGCATTTGTAGACATGTAAAATTGGACAAATACTTTTAAATTGCAAAAATCAATTAAATGGATCAAAATGCATTAAAAGGGACATAATTAAATAAAGTTGAACAAAATCAATTAAAACAAAGGAATTATTAAATAATGATGTTAAATGATTAAATTGAAGCTTAAAAGGGACAAAAACAATCTATAATTGATTTTAATATATAATTGTACAGTTGTTTAATCAAAAATCAAAATGAACCTATTACCCTTCCATGGCTAAATTTAATTAATTAATTGAATTTAATAAATCTTATTTTCTTTCAACAAAGTGATCAACCAATGAAAATTGAGAACAAAAGGACATAAATCACTTAAACATTTAAATTGTCCAAAGATTTGAAACCATTTAAAGGCTTGTCCCCTCGTTTGTCCCCCCATTTATGGACAATGCAAAGTTTTTGACTCAACCATGAGATAACCATGATTACTTCACTCCACCCCCTACCCTTAGGAAATTACTATAAGTATGAGGCATTTTGGAGAGCATTTCCATCTTGGAATTTCATGTGCATAGCATTGTTACTATAGGCAATTGAGATCATTTCTAAGAGCAATTTGAGCAATTTGAGCATTTTTAAGCATTTAGTATCATAATTTCATCATTCTTGAGCTAGAATCATCATAGAAGCATAGCATAAGCATTTTAGCAGCATCATTTCTCATTTTAGAGGTGTCACTAGTGAGGATTGTAGCTGAGAGCTTCACTTACCACTTCTATCTAGAGATCCATGGGATAATATAGATTATAATTTCAATTTTAGTTAAATTTACATTGTATTTGATTAGATTGATGTTAGTAGATCTTAATTTCATGCAGGTGAGTAACTTCATCACATAATACCAACTCTCCTCTACAAGGAATCTATAACAATTGATACACATCCTTCGACGTGATCGTCATCTCTCCATATGGTAAATTAAAGGTGTTGTGGTCGGAGTGCCATCACTTCGCAATTGCAATTAGTAACCTATGGTTCAGCTGAAACCATGGGAGATCAAGTAGAAAACTCAAACCGCATCACTCAATAACTCGAAACTCAGCAACTGTGAGTGACTGACCTAAGTCAATAACCCAAGATGCAACCGAACAGATGTATAAAGTAGGAAAGTGAGCCCGTTGGAAAAACAAAAGGGAATCATATTAGTATGTCATATTGAGGAATTATCTCAAGTTAATCTTGTCAAAAGTATCAAAGTAATCACACCTAGAACCATTTGTTCGTGTCTCTGTATCCTGAGAATGAACTAAGTAGTATCAAAATCATATCGGTTTTCACACTGATTGATTTATCCTATCAGTAACTATCCTATCTAGATTGACCAATCATATTTCATGATATTACTATTCTGATATCCTAGACCAATTATTTTGTTAAAAAGAAACAGACCTAATCTAATCATTCCAATTGGTCCTCAAAAGTTATCAAATTTGGCATCAAAAGCAATTAGGTATACATGCAAATTTTTCAAAATTCACCAGGCATGATTTTCATCATGCCAGGTGATAGTATATATTAGGTAATAACCAAAATAGGTTAAGTGACATTATTATGGTGTTAGGTGATACACGATAGTGAATTATGTAACATGATAGCATAACTTAGCCTAGGCAACATAAAATTTGTTAGGGTTCATATACGCGATAACCTAAATGGAAAGGGGCATTTTCACATAGCCTTAGGCATGAGTATTTTGCTGATAGGCAAGATTGAAAATTTCCTAGGTGGTAGTAAAATACATAGACATGACAGAGGAAAGTGCGGAGGCAAAATTAAACTAGTCTACGCGGCATTACAACACTTCTAGGCGAGATTTTGCATATTCAATGCAATGATGAAACAAGGAAATTGCCATAAATGCTAATAAATGCACCATAAATGTAAAGAAGGAGTTGGGAATGACTTACAGGAGGTCCATACTCAGGTGGCCTCACATATCTCTGGCACCTCTCGAACCTATGCTCCCGAATAGGAACAACTATCTCAAAATTCACTAGAGGATTAGAGCAAAATTACCAAAGATGAAAAGTAAATATGACTAGTAAAACAAGGTTTATCAACCTATTTAAGGTATTTTGACCTAATTTTGGAGGTGAAAATGGAGGTGAACCTATATTGAGTAATCAAAACAAACTGGGGCATATTCTTAAAATCATGGCATATAATCAAATATTCAGAAATGAAAACATATTCTAAATCAATCATCATAAATCTTTTTCAAATCAAGAAATTAATATGTTTTAATTTCTAAGGGGGCATCAGGGTATTAAATGGAAGTTGCAATCAAACATCATGGAATTAGTGGGGCATCATAATTTTTTTTTTTTTATCATCAAAGGTAGCAATCAATCAACATCAGTGGCATATAAGTGAATTAGCGAGCAGGACTTCAAGGAATCTTTGAATCAATGTTCTTCGTACATCAATTCAAAGAGGGGCATTTGTAGACACACAAAATTGGATAAGTACTTTTCAAAATGCAATAAATCAATAAATGGCTCAACAATCAATAAAAATGCAATAAATCAATACATGGCTCAAAAATCAATAAAAATGCATTAAACCATCAAAATGGATCAAAAATCAATAAAATGGACATAATTAAATAAAGTTGAGAAAAAATTAATTAAAACAAATGAATTATTAAATAATGATGTTAAATGATTAAATCGAAGCTTAAAAGGGCCAAAAATACTATATAATTGTTTTTAATCAATTAATTGTATAGTTGTTTTAATCAAAAATCAAAATGAACCTATTACCCTTACATGGCTACATTTAATTAATTAATTGAATTAAATATTCCTAATTTCTTTCAACAAAGTGATGAACCAATGAAAATTGAGGACAAAAAGACATAAATCACTCAAACATTTGAATTGTCCAAAGATTTGAAACCATTTAAAGGCTTGTCCCCTCATTTGTCCCCCCATTTATGAACAAAGCAAAGTTTTTGACTCAACCAAGGGATAACCATGATTACTTCACTCCACTCCCTACCCTTGGACATTTACTATAAATATGGAGCATTTTGGAGAGTATTTCCATCTTGGAATTTCATTTGCAAAGATTGTTATTATAGGCATTTGAATAGCATTCTAAGAGCAATTTGAGCATTTAGAGCAATTATCATTGTAGTTTGTCAATTTGAGCTAGATTAAGCATGGAATCATCATAGAAGCATTGTAAAAGCATAATATTAGCATAATTTCTCATTTTAGAAGTGTCACTAGTGAGGATTTAAGCTGAGAGCTTCATTTACCACTTCTTTCTAGAGAACCATGGGATAATATAGATTGTAGTTTCATTTTAAAGTAAATTTGCATTGTATTTAGTTTAAATCGATGCTATTAGATCTTAATTTCATGAAGGTGATATTCATCATCACACACTATTATCTTGGTGAAAACCTAGTAAATAGGCGCATTGATAATAATAAAAAAAATTGAAAATTGAAAAAAAATTTAAAAAAGTGAAAAGATAAAAAATACAAAAAAATGAAATATTCAAAAATACAAAAAAATAAAAAAAGAGACAAGTACAAAAAAATTGAAAATGAAGAAAATGTGCCATTGATGAAAACTTGGTAAACAGGCGTCATGGTAGCAAAAATAGAATCTCTGCCAAGATGGTGAAAATGTGGTAAATAGGTGCCTCTTGTTTCCTGAAAGATACATCTCATCTCAGCATCGCTTGGCTCTTAATTTCCCGCTTTAGTCTTTTTTCTTTCCTACCTTAGTTTGCTTTCTCTCTTTCCTACTTTAGTTTGTTTCCTGCTTTGGTTTGCTAGCTCATGCACTTGCATTCAGTTGTCTTCGAGTTTTTCCTTGACTCTTCATGGATTGGAACTAGTTCACACTTGGGGGCACCTTCCTGGTCTAGGGCCCATTATCCTATTGCTTTTGGAAGTTTTGTTCATGCATCGATCACTAGCAGTTCTCACTATGTCTGCCTGTTGATGCCTAGCTACTATTGAGATTTCTCTCCTTGAGGATGTCTCGTGTATCAATCATGAGTGGTTCCCACTATGCATGCCTACTGATACTTAGCTCTGGTTTGAACCTCTCTCTTTTGGGATCTCTTCCTTACATCAGTCACCAGTGGTTCTCACTATGTCTACCTGCTGATGTTTCACTCGTGCTTTATTCTCTCTTTCAAGAATCTTCCTTGTATTGGTCACCAATGGTTCTCACTGCGTCCGCCTGCTGATACTTGGTCCACACTCTGATATCTTCTTGAGACTTCATCTCTCGTGATGGTCACCAGTGGTCCTCACTACATCTTCCTACTATCTCTATCCCATCGAGACTTTGAACATTGTACACTTCCAATTTGACTTCAATCTTCTTGAACACAAACGTAAACTGAAACTAAAACTGAATTTGTTTTCCTTTGAAGCATGCTGATATTTTCTTGTGTGTTGTTCTTTCACTTTATCATTTCCCCTCGAGTGAATCTAAGATGTCTTTCTTGATTGAGAAATGTGAAGAATGGAGGCATGATCTTTTCTTGGCTTTCTATTTTCTAGTTTAGTTCCAATGATCCAATGAATTCTATCTAAGAGGGGTGTCTATTTGTAAGAGCCTTCATCTCATATTGGATGGCCATGTGTACCTCAACTCCTTTTATATGGACACTTTGGTGAGGTTGGTTTTTCTCCTTGTCCGTTTTGAGTGACTTCTTTCTACTACAAGTAAAATCGCTAATGCTCATCCTCCTAAGTGAACATAAGGGTCACTGTGAGAATTCTTTGGCAAAGGAAGGAACTCTTGTGTGTCTGGTGTGTTTGTTCGCAAGCAACATTCAGGTCATTCTAGCAATTGTGATTTGATGCTTATGTTAACTTGCTAAATCAAAAAGGAATAGGTGTTCAGGTCATTCTAGCTTCTTGTGCCTTAATGCTTACACCTCATTCTAAAAAATCTAAGACTTATGTCATATTCATATTCTCATAATTGTAATGTTAGTGAGGATTGTATGGCATCTTGCGATCATCCCCTGCCTAAACAAACTCGATGATGATAATACGGTGAGTCCACCAACCAAGTCCTAGGGTTTGCATTTTCATTCTAGGCTTGCATTTTCATGTTAAGCTTGCATTTGAGATGATATCTTGGTACTCTCTTGATTGATTTTTGTTCATCAAAGGTTCTCATCTTTTGTCCTGGTTTCATCTTGGCTACACAAGTGTCTAGTCCTCACTCTCGATCTTCAAAATGTATATCTTTTGATTAGTACCTATCATATATTGCAACAATCTTGCATGAGATGATTAGTACCATATACATTACATGTTAGGAATTAATTTTAAAGCCTTTGGTATTCATTTTGTAGTAGTGGTTGTTGCATTCATGACTATGATTGTCATTGATGTCAACACAGCGATATTCTAGAGTTTAGCAGAATAGCAGGCATAGTTTTGTTTTGCACACATGTTATATTGTAGATTGAGTTATGCACAGTTGATGGTATGTTATTTGGTGTGTTATTAGCCTATGGTTAAGAGCACAAAAAAAAATCATTTATTCATGAAAGTTATAAGTATTTTGGTGGAAGCAGTATTCTGGCAGTATTCCTGTGTAGCGATTTTTGGTAATCGGAGGATATCTCCTAACCGGGATGGAATCTGATTCTGCACAGTTAAAGGTAAGTTTGAGACTCATTTTTGGTGATGTGGTTCATAACACAAACTTTTAGGTCACACAATTGGAAAGTTATTGTATCTGGAAGCTGACAGTTTTATGTAATTTTGATGTAGCGTGTTGAAATTATTATTTTGTATTTACATGCCAACTCATTTGTAATTATTTGAGTGTGGTATAAAGGAAGGAATGTTTTCCTTGTTATGTGTGGATTTTAATAGTTGTGATATAAATTTGTGAAAGTTGTGGTGCGAATGTATGCCTAAAGTGAAGAAAAGAGCGAATTCAATGATGAAGGAAGACTTGCGAAGTACAAAGATCTAGATTTGTGATCTTGTGTAGTAGAGAGTGAAGTTTTTTCATAGTGTGAAGGAGGTAACATATTTCATATTATTCTATTGAATAATCCTAAGATCTATTGGATAGTGAGTTCAAAGATCTTGCCTTGAAGCTGTTTGTGCAGTGGGTCCTTCTGTCTTCCATAACTCCTAACAGGGTTAGAATCTTTTAACAGGGATTCAAAATCTTCTAATAGAGATTCATATGTACTAAATTTATTTCATAAGACTCCTAACAAGGTCCATCCTCTAACAAGGAACTTTCATATTAGTGCATCATTTTGTGGGCATCATTCCCATTGGGGTTTACTCTTTGATCAAGAGGTTCCCTAGTTAACATATCTTGTGTTATTGTGTCATTGTGTATGATTATCTTTTTATGGTTTAAAGTTGTTGAAGTTGATATTGAAGTTAATGTTGATAAATGGTTTAATTATCAGATAACTGATTCACCCCCCTCTCTCAGTTATCTTGGTGGTCTTTACTTTCTAACAATTGGTATCAGAGTGGAAGGTCCTTGAAAGAGAAGTTTAACAACTTAAGGAGATCTATGGAAAATTTCAGGAAAGAAAGCCCTAAGTTTGATGGAGTAAATTTTGACAACTGGAAAGAAAATATGAAGACACATCTCTTATGTTTAGGACTAGGTTATTGGTTGATTACAAAGAATGAAAGGACTATAATTGAAGAAGACAATCTTGAAACAAGTTCTAAACATGAGGTAGATCTATTTATGTGTAACATACTTGCAAGAGAAGCACTTTTATTAGCACTTCTAGAGAATGAATATAGTCAGGTAAAAGGTTTAACTAAATCTCATCATATTTTGAAAGATTTACATTCTACTTTTGAAGGTGATGAACATGCAAAGAAAGCTAGGTTACATAATTGGATTTGTGCATTTGAAGACATAAGAATGATGGAAGATGAATCTGTTAGAAGCTATATTGGTAGGATGTCAAAAATTGTTGTAGGAATAAAGTCTTGTGGAGGTGAAAAGATAGAGAATGAAGTAATATGGAAGATTTTGAGAACATTGACACTGGTATTCAGGTAGACTACACAAATGATTGAACAAGTGATAACTTGTACACCAAAATTTTCAAGAGAGACCCTTCTTGGAAGATTGGAGGCAGCAGAGATGAATTTGAGATTATTAGGAGAACTACCTAGAGTGGAGACAACATTCAGTGCTCTTAGCATCAGACCTACTTTGTCTAGAAGTACAAGTGTGAATGGAGATTATGCAAATAGTAGTAGATCCAAATTTGATGAAGATAAGAAGATTGAAGAAGGTATTGCCTTGCTTGTGAAAAGAGAACCAGATGGTAAGAAAATCTTTAAATGTTGGACATGTCAAGAATATGGTCATTTTGCATCTACGTGTCCTAAGAGAGTTAAGAAGTATAGAAACAATTTTAAGCCTAGAAGATCTAAAGAATGTTATTATGCAAATGATGAAGAAATTGAAGCAGGAATTGAAAGACATTTGAGTGACTGTGATAATGATAACTTTGATGACATAGGATTTGTAGCAATTAAGGAAGAAAATTCTGAATCTGATATTAAAGAAGAAAAAGCCTTAGTTTCCCAAGTTGAAAAGAAAGATGATTGGATTATAGATAGTGGTTGTTCACATCATATGACTGGTGATAAAGGAAAATTCATAAAGTTTAACAATTATGATGGAGGAGTTGTTAGAGTTGGTAACAATGCACCTTGTTTGATTAAAGGTATAGGATCTATTACTCTTGATGGAAAGACTAATACTGATGATGTTTAATTTGTTGATGGATTGAAACATAATCTTTTGAGTGTTGGATAGTTAGTGGATAAGGGATATCAAGTTTGGTTTACTGAGAAAACTTGTGTGATTAAGGATAAAGATGGAAATCTAATTTGAACTGGATCTAGAACCAGAGATAATGTATTTCAGTTGAACCTTACTAAGATGACATGCTTGATGACTAAGATTAATGACAGTTGGTTATGGCATAGAAGGTTTTGTCATATAAACTTTGATAATATTGTGAAAGTAAGTTCTACACTTGTAGTAAGATATTTACCTAAGATTATGAAGCCTACTAACTTGATTTGCAAGGAATGTGTGATGGCTAAGCAGAAAAGGAGTTCATTTCCTAGCAAGAAGTTCACATCTACAAAAAATTTGGAGATTGTTCATACAGACTTGAGCGGTCCTACTAGGACTAGAGGATTCTATGGAGAAAGGTATTTTATGATTCTTGTTGATGATTTTACAAGAATGATGTGGATTGCATTTTTGAAAGAAAAATATGAAGTATTTGATAAGTTTAAGGTCATGAAGAATAAAGTTGAGAATGAATCAGGAATGAGGATTAAATGTTTGAGATCTGATAGAGGTAGAGAATTTACATCTAAAGAGTTTAACACTTTTTGTGAAGTAAATGGTATTAAGAGATAGTTATCAGCCCCTAGAACACTTGAACAAAATGGTATTGCAAAAAGAAGGAACAGATAAGTGACTGAAGCAGCTAGAGCTATGTTATTTGAAGGTGATTTGGAAAAGACATTTTGGAGAGAAGTAGTGAATACAATAGTATATATAATGAACAGAGTATAAATCAGAGCAGACACAAACAAGACACCTTATGAATTGTGGTTTGGACATGCACCGTTAGTTAAGTATTTTAGAATTTTGAAAGCAAATGTTATATTAAGAGAGATGATGATATAGGAAAGTTTGATCCTAGAAGTGATGAAGGAGTTTTTCTTAGATTTGAAAAGAAAAGCATATAGATGTTACAATAAGAGAACTAAAACTATTGTTGAAAGCACAAATGTAAAAGTTGATGAGAAGTTTAAAATTCAGGAAAGAATGCTTGATTATGAATCTAATGAAGGAACTAACCCTCAACCTAACATTGAAACTACTAAATAATTTTTTGAGACTGATAGTGAATTGTTGAATGAAGTCATGCTGAAGAAAATAGAGAAGAATCTAGAGAAGAATCTACAGTTGAAGAAAGATCAATGACTATGACACCTAGCAGGTATATATCAAGACATCATCCTGTTGTGCAAGTTATTGGAAGTTTGGATAGAGGAGTTATGACTAGAAAGAAGGTACATTTATGTTTGATTTCTCAAATTGAACCTAAGTCTACTAATGAAGCTTGTGAAGATGAACATTGGATTAAAGCTATGAAAGAAGAATTGGCTCAGATTGAAAAGAACAAGACATGGGAATTGGTCCCTAGACCTAAAGACAAAAATGTGATTGGAACTAAATGGGTATTCAGGAACAAGATGAATGAACAAGGAGAAGTAATTAGAAACAAAGCAAGATTGGTATGTAAGGGATACTCACAACAAGAAGGAATTGACTATGAAGAAAATTTTTCCCTTGTCGCAAGACTTGAAGCAGTAAGAATATTTTTGGCTTATGCAACATTTAAAAAATTCAAAGTGTATCAGATGGATGTGAAGTCAGCATTTCTAAATGGTGAATTAGAAGAAGAAGTCTACATTGAGCAGCCTGAAGGTTTTCCTTTGACTCAAGAAGGAGACATGGTATGTAAACTAAAGAAAGCATTGTATGGACTAAAGCAAGCACCTAGAACTTGGTATGCTAGATTAGATAAGTATTTGCTAAAATTGGGATTTATAAAAGGAACAACTGATAGTAACTTATACACAAAAGAAATTGAGAATGGATTGTTGGTTTTGGTTATTTTTTTTTATGACATTATTTTTGGAGGAGAAGATGAAGCTAGTGACAAATTTGCTGATGAAATGAAGACAGAATTTGAAATGAGTATGATTGGAGAAATGAAATACTTTTTGGGATTACAAATAACACAAAACAAAGATGGTATCTTTATAAGTCAAATGAAATACTTGAATGATTTGTTGAAAATATTTGGTATGGAGAATTGTAAACTAGTTGGAACACCTATGGTTATAGGACATAAACTATCTAGTAAAGATGAGACACCAGAAGTTGAGCAAAAGAAATATAGATCTATGATTGGTGGATTACAGTACTTGACACACACTAGACCAGATATAAAACATTCAGTTGGAATGGTAGCAATATTTCAAGCTGAACCTAGAGAGTCACATTATGCAGCAGTAAAAAGGATATTGAGATATCTTAGAGGCACAATGGACTATGGACTGTGGTATGAAAATTTTGATGATTTTACCCTATGTGCATATACTGATGCTGATTGGGGAGGTAGCGTTGATGATAAGAAAAGCACCAGTGGTGGAGCCTTTTTTCTTGGAGGAAGATTAGTTTCTTGGTTGAGCAAAAAGAAGAATTGTATCTCACAAAGTACAGTAGAAGAAGAATATGTAGCAGCAACAAATAATTGTAATCAGATAATTTGGATGAAGCAAATGTTGATGGACATTGGAATCAAGTTTGATGAGCCTATTGTCATATATTGTGACAATACAAGTATAGTTAGTATGTCTAAGAATTTAGTTTTACATTCTAAAACAAAGCATATAGAGATCAAGTATCATGTTGTAAGAGAGAAAGTTGCAGATAAAGAAGTCAGACTGGAGTACATAAGCACAAAGGAGCAGAGAACATATATATTTACTAAGCCTTTGCCTAAGGATACATTTGAGTATCTGAGAGGTATGCTTGGGGTTATGCCCCAACCTAATTTTGAGTAATGATGTAGTTGGTTGCATCTGTCTAGTGGTTTATGGCCCTATCTATTTTCTAGATTGGATGTTGGTACTTCCTCTATGGGGGAGTATGTGTATCTGAGCTGAGTCATTGAGGACTCTTGTGAATGTATATTCTGAATAGTGTCTTTTGACATTGAGCTATTATTTGATGTAGTGATATAATTTTTGTCATTGATGTCAATGGGGGAGAGAATCATGAAAAAAATTGAGGAACTACATTTGTTGGAGAGATTGAATAGGATAACGAACCAAGATTTGATTGATGATGAGTAGTAGTGCAGTTGAGCAATAGTGATTGGAGTTTTGGAACATTGGATGTTTTTCATCTATGTTGCCATCAATGCCAATGGGGGAGATTGTTAGGAATGAATGATGAAGCCTTTGGCAGTAATTCTGTAGCAGTGGTTGTTACATTCATGACTATGATTGTCATTGATGTAAACACAGTGATATTCTGGAGTTTAGCAGAATAGCAGGCATAGTTTTGTTTTGCACACATGTTATATTGTAGATTGAGTTATGTGTAGTTGATGGTATGTTATTTGGTGTGTTATTAGCCTATGGTTAAGAGCGCAAAAAGAAATTCATTTATTCATGAAAGTTATAAGTATTTTGGTGGAAGCAGTATTCTGGCAGTATTCCTGTGTAGCAGTTTTTGGTAATCAGAGGATATCTCCTAACTGGGATGGAATCTGATTCTATGCAGTTAAAGGGAAGTTTGAGACTCATTTTTGGTGATGTGGTTCATAACACAAACTTTGAGGTCACACGATTGGAAAGTTATTGTATCTGGAAGCTGATAGTTTTATGTAATTTTGATGTAGCGTGTTGAAATTATTATTTTGTATTTACATGCCGACTCATTTGTAATTATTTGAGTGTGGTATAAAGGAAGGAATTTTTTCCTTGTTATGTTTGGATTTTAATAGTTTTGATATAAAGTTGTGAAAGTTGTGATACAAATGTATGCATGAAGTGAAGAAAAGAGCTAATTCAGTGATGAAGGAAGACTTGTGAAGTACAAAGATCTAGATTTGTGATCTTTTGTAGTAGAGAGTGCGGTTTTGGCATAGTGTGAAGGAGGTAACATATTTCATATTATTCTATTGAATAATCCTAAGATCTATTGGACAGTGAGTTCAGAGATCTTGCCTTGAAGCTGTTTGGGTAGTGGGTCCTTTTGTCTTCCATAACTCCTAACAGGGTTAGAATCTTTTAACAAGGATTCAAAATCTCCTAAAAGAGATTCATATGTACTGAATGTATTTCATAAGACTCCTAACAAGGTCCATCCTCTAACAAGTAACTTTCATATGAGTGCATCATTTTGTGGGCATCATTCCCACCAGGATTTACTCTTTGATGAAGAGGTTCCCTAGTTAACATATCTTGTGTTATTGTGTCATTGTGTATGATTATCTTTCTATGGTTGGTTACTACATTAATTATATGGTTTAAAGCTATTGAATTTGATATTGAAGTTAATGTTGATAAATGGTTTAATTATTAGATAATTGATTTATCCCCCCCCCCTCTTAGTTATCTTGGTGGTCTTTACTTTCTAACATTACATATCCATTGCATTTGCATACATTTCCATTTGCATTCATAAATTCATTTGCATCTACATATACATGTGCATCCACTATAAGCATAACTCAAATCATACATTACACATATGCATACATTCTATCCATCTATCACTACATTTCACATTGCATTATCATAAAATAAAACATGTGCATTTCATTTCTCATATATATATATATATATATATACATCTTGATCCAATGTCATGTACAAAAGAGAAGGGTGCTACTCAAGCACAGTATCAAAAATGGGCTATAGTACATATATATCAAAATGTACTAACTATGTCTTGCACCACCTGGAGGAGGTGGTGGCAATGGTATTTGTGGAAGGGGCATTGGTCACTGTGGGGGTTCTTGTGGTGGTGCCTATGGTGGTGCCTATGGAGGTGCTGGTGGAGGTGCCCATGGTGGTTCCTATGGAGGTGCTGGTGGAGGTGCCTATGGAGCTCCAACATACTCAGCAAATGGTGGCACCAACTCTGATAGAGCTGGAATGACCCCACAGTAAGCTACATAGCAAAAAGCTACCTGAGTAGCCTTATATCTCCTCTAAATCCTCAATCATGCTAGCTCCTCCCATAGCTACCTGATCTTTGTGTCTTTGTCAGTTACATGGGCCTCCTCCCTGATGACTCAGGTGTGATAGTCATCCCACTCCCTCTAGACCTATCTCACTCTCTCATGGCTCTTCCTAAGAGCCTCTTGTAGCTGTGGTGTCCTTGCTCCTGCTGGAATATCAAGCATATCAGTATCATCATTCGGAGGAGCCTACTATGATGTATCACCTATCCGCTACCTAGTGGACCTCTGCTGGGCCCTACTACTCCCAGCTCCTACATTTGAACCCATGGTCCTAGTAGGGATGTTGGTTTGTCTAGATCAAGATCTCAACACTCTTTGCTGCTATCTCTGTGACCCCTAATGTGGTACCTACTGCTATGTAGGCTACTGAACTGGTGCCTGCTAGGCTAGTACCTATTAGGCTGGTACCTATTGCTACACTCCCATACCAATAGGATCAGTGAATCTAGGATGAGGTTGTGCTATCAACTGGTCCCTGTATGTAGGCATCATCCTTGCATTGGTGATATCCACCATATAGTACCATCATTTCGCTAGTATATGTCCTCTATCGCACATCATCTAGGATCTAGTCTCGCATGCCACCCCTTCTTCTCCTCATCAGTGAAGTGGGCATAAGGGAAGTACTCATGTGATATATCCTACTACCTACCAAATTGGCATAGGACACGTGTGATAAGAAATCTCTCAACGATAGTAATGCTCTGTCCAATCAATGGATGTGATAGAAACATGAAGGAAAGCTCTCTCTGAGCATCATCCTGGGGCTTAGTGGTAACCCAAGGTCTCTAGACAACAACTACCATGTCATCCAACTATCCTCTCCACTGCTCCATCTTACCTAGTAGAAGCTGAGTCATCAGACCTATGTACCTATAAATAAAAGGCTCAAGAGCTTGCCATGTATCATGGAAAATAGGTCTACAAATAGGGAGATGCTCCCAAGCCTAGATCTGTAAGATGAAAACACTTTTCGCCATCATCCTCACACCCTGATATGTGATCTCATGAAGCTCATGGTACATTTGTGCAAGCATGCACTCACCCCATCTGAAAATAACTACTGGTCTGGACAACATCCTCTACAACATCATTCTAGAGCCGCACTCTAAACCATGCTGACCTCGATCTGGAACAAGGTAGCAGCTCAGGAACATAGAAAGTACAATGAGCTCCACTGTATCTATGCATAAGATCCTCCCAGGAGATGGCCCGGACCATCACTAGATCATCTCTAAAGATAGTCCTTAGGGCTACTGTACTCTATTATAGCTATGTATTGTACTTTATTAAAGTACCATGGATGAGTATCCACGGAATCTTGTATATTTCCTTAGGAGTCATAGTCATCTCCCCCATCAAAAAATGAAAAGTGCTCATCTCCAAATGGATGTGCTCTACAAGTGCACCAAGAAGACCATGATTTACCCAAATATTGGGTAGATCACACAAGTATCCCAGACCGAGTCCCTAAATGTGAGTACTCTCTACATCTATTAGTCTCTACACTAATGTAGTAATCATGGGGTGGTGTGTCCTGAAGGCAACATTGGGGAAGTCAACCTGTAAAGCAAGCGATGACATTGAATCAGTATCTCAACATGATGGTTTTCAACACAACAACAAAAAATGCAGCAAGACATCTATCCTAGACATGACTCTATGATGCTCTACTTGTCTGATTTTACGCAAATTTGAAAAATTTTGACAAAGGCATTCAAACTTTGTAGCAACTTTTCACGTGAGGAAACTATTTCCTCACGTGAGATAGGACTTGCCCTTGCACGAGTAGAAGAAATTTCATGCGGGACCACCTTTTAGCTCGCGTGAGCTTCCAGATAGAGCCCGTGTGAAGAAACCCTAATTGATGCAAGGAAACTACTTTGTCACATGAAGGGAGATCTAGGCCGGTGTGAGGAAACTACTTCCTCATGCAAGATTGGAAGAACACATCCTAAAACTTACTAGATCTATCCTAAATTGACCTAGAAAGTGGTACAAATTAAAATGCAAGGAGGTTTATCAACTACTTATAGGTGCATCATACTCCAGTGGTCAGGCGTGTCATCAGGAGCACTCAAATCGATGCATATGTAGTGGAAGACCCTCCATTTCTCTCTCAGAGCTCAAAATCATAAGAAGATGAAGGTGAATAATGATTTGAAAATGACCCCTCTGGGCCTTATATAGCTTTTGACCTAATTTTCAAAAGTTCTTTGTTTTGCATGAAAATTACACCCTTGGCTAAATCGACTACTCTAAATCTATTTTTGGGATCGAAATCAAAATCTGACATCTCTAGATTGCTCGAAATTGCATTTTAAACTTTGGGACCCTTTGGGATCAGACACTTGTTTAGTCAGCCTTCTTGCATCATCTTCTTTCCAGATCCTCATCTTTTCATCATTTTCTTGGGATCTTCAATGTTTTCATCAAAGTCAACTCTAGTCAAATTTGGTCAACCATGGTCAATCATAGTCAAACTTGGTTAGCAAGACCTCTGTATTGCTCCAATTTGCTTCTGTAGCTTCTTGAATCTAGTCTAATTGCTTCCACTCTACAACCTCTTGTTGTCAATCATTCTTCTGATATGTCATCTTTCAATTTTGCTCCTGAGGGGGCAGGATGATTGCATCATTTGAATCTTGTCGAATCAATTCTTGAATCAGTCTGATCTGAATCATCAGTTCTCATTGCTAGGGGCATCTCAGTGCCTCGTATCTAGTTATTTATCTTTTAGATATCTAAGCAATCTAACTCAGATCCTCAGGAATCAAGCTTCGTTCTAGAGATGGTTCTCGAAATCTTTTAGGTATTGGGGAAACCTAACCCTAATTCCTAGGAGTCAATCTTCATTCTAGAGATAGCTCTTGAAATCTCTTTTAGACTGTTATCTTGGCAATCTAACTTGGGTCTCAGAGGGCTAAGCTTCATATTGAGGAAATCTAACCCTGATTTTGGAGACAGTCCTAAGTCTGCATCTCTCATCAATTGGTATTGGGGAAATCTAACCTTGATTCCAGTTCTCTCAAGACCGTTGTCTTCGCAATCTAACTTAGACTCAAAAAATCATGCTTTGATCTATTCGGTGTCTTGGCAACCTAACCTAGACTTCTGAATTCTTGTAATCTGTCACTTCAAACTATTCTTTGAATCAACATGTTGTTCGCACATCAATTCAAAGAGGGGAAAATGTAATATCCCAAAATTGGCACCTAATAAATTCAATCAATTTTGGTGCATTTTCATCAAATTTTACATCTCCAAAGTCCTAGTTTCCTAGGCAATTTTCTCTCTCCTACCTGACTTAAATCAACTTGATGTCAATTGCAAAAACCCTAAATTGTATTAATCAAATATTATAATTAATTCCTAAATTCTTCAAATTTTATTAGCTAAATTAACCCTATGATAAATTAATTTAATTCTAAAGTCCTAAGTGCTTGGAATTAAATTAAACCCACCCCATTTGGCTAACATACATAAAAAGGAATTAATAATTACTTGCTATTTGAATGGACACTCCTATTTGAATTAATAATTCACAATATTCAAAAGGTCACCCTGTGTGGCAATTTCCATTCTTTTAATTAAGTAATTCATGCCTTTTTGTCTCAATTGGGAATGAAGAGTCAAGAGTTTCAAATCAAGAACCTCTTCATTCTCTCCCCCGGGCTTGTCTATTTAATGAACTTCATTTCTTCATTCAAAGAGACCAATTTTTTAGAGTAATTAAACTATAGCACTTTTTTGTCTCATTTAATTCAAAGCTTTTATTGCATATTAGTGTAATTTTTCTCATCCTAGTTTAATATTGCATATTCATTATAATTAGTTTACTTATTTTTCTCTTAGTTTAATCTTCATATTTCTTTCAAGTTCTTTAGATTAAATCTGCATTTCATGTTTACTTCCAAGCTCTTAGATTAAGCTACAATTTTCAATATTAGCTTACATCTTGCATCTTCATTCTTAGCTTAGTCTCATTTTGCTCATCATTATAACTTTTGAAAATCCTCCATTGTAGTATTGGTCTAATGGTTTTTGGGCTCTCATTTTGAGAGTAATCAAACACCCCATCTACATAGGAGGCAACAAGTCACTTCACCATGAATTTTGAATTGAGTAATTCATACTCTCTCTCATAATTTGATCATGTGAGTAATGACTATGTTGTGTGTGTAGTTGGATTAGAGGTCCACATTCAACCACATACAGATGGATGACTAGTGATAAATTCTTTCTTCCTCTTGACTATTGGCTTATACTTCAGAGGAGTGGTAAGGTCAATAGTATCCTTGGGCGTACAAGGAGTATCATCTTCTTTACCCTTCTGATTATCATCTTTTCCAACTTTTATCCTTTTTAACTTAGGATCTTCTGGTTTTTCTTTTGCTACTACGCTTTTCAATTCCAAAGAAATCTTCTCTTCCCTTGCCTTGTCTAAATCAGCTTGATTCACTCCATGAATTCTTAGAATCTTTGAAGTAACTTGGGCAACCTTTCTATTAGTTGTTGCACTATTGAGGATTATATCAACTTCTCTAGTTTTCTCCTCATATGTTCCCCACCTAGGTTCATTAGGATCTTTGGGGGCTGATAGTAGTACCTATGCATATGCTTGAAGGACCTATTCCTCTACCTCATAACCAAGTGGATGAATCCACTTAGTTCTTGGCTCAATAGCTTCCATACAAGTTGTGTCTATCTCTACCATAAAGCAAATAGTATCCTTATAATTTTCCACAATGCTTTCTAGAATTTTGTGTCTCATTTTCATCTTGGCCCTAAAATTTTTTAACTCCAATGTAATGTAATCTCTCAATGTGCTCTCAATGGATGCCTTGTAGGATATCCGAGGCATGGTTGGAATAGTCTTATCCAAATATGAGTCTAATACTTTCCCAACTATATGAAGGTACATGTAAATGATTAAAGACCCAAACCTAAATATTTTGGTCTTATCATGCTTGATGGCCTTGATGTTATCAATCATCTATGTGCATAAGATCTCATAGATATTGAACTCCCCATCTTCCTTCACAAGTCTAATGGTTACTAGAATTGTGCTCGTAGACACACTATTGACCCTGCTGGTGTGATAAAACCTATATCCAAGTATCATAGACATCAATTTGATGTCATCTTGCTCAATAGGCTCAATTTTCATCCTGCACCTATCACTCCTTGACTTACTTGTTTTCTCAACAATTTTTCTGACATCCTTGCCCATAGGAAGGATGATGCCTATCCTAGAAAGGCATGTCATCTCATGTATTAGGTCACTAGTGATTCTTACTAGCACATCACCTATGAAGAACAAATAATCATGAATTATGCTCAATAGTATCTTAATCCATTCAGTCTCATAAAATTCATATGACGTAGCATACTCAAGTATAGGGTGATCATTCCACTTAACATATTCATCGATGAATGTTTTATCTGGTTTCAACATGGTATCCATGTGCATCCTCAACCTATCCAACTCTACTGGTTCTTTATTGTAGTAGATGTATGCCCTAATTTCCTCGACATGCATAACACCCATAGGCATGTGGGAGAATGCTCCCTCTAAATCATCTAGGATTGACTTAAATGGATGCTTCTTAAATATGTATCTCTTCTTCTCTGCAACATCAAAAACTATGGGAGTGGCCATGAATTACTTGTTTAATCACTTTCCAACTGATCTCTAAGATAATTTGAAGACTTCTGAATCGACGCAATGAACTAGGGTTTTTGCAACTGACCAAATGCACTTCTAATTATAGAAAATCTACTCAATCACTTGTAAGGCTCTTTCTACTCTCCAATCTCTTTGAATTAAAATGCAATGAGTAACCAAACAAATTTTTGTGTACTTAAAGTGAAAATTATACCATTAATGCTTGTCGCGTAAACTAGGCTGTCACTTAAAAATTTATAATTTGAGTTCTTCTTAGAATCAATATGTGCGCTCTTGCACGAAGGTTCCTTTATACTCCAAAAGCTTAATTCCAAAGGCACATACTTTGAGAATGAGTATACCATCCACGCAGGGGTCTAGAGCTAAATTAGCTCCCCCTACGACCCTGAGGGCCATTCATCTAGATGTAGAGGGTGCATCCACTGTGGATGCATCCAATACAATCTCATCAAATGTGTCCTTCTTTCCTTCTAAACAAATCAAGCTTGCATCCTCTAAGGCTTTCACAAACTTGAATTCTCCTTCAGGATCCAATACTGGTTCTTCGACCTTTTTAGGGCTTTCCTAACCTTGCATCCTTGATCTACAGAACTTTGAGATATGTCCATCCTTGTTACAAGAGTGAAAAATGACTAGAGGTCTTATATTCCTCGATGCATTGACATGAGTCACCATTTTACATTGTCTTACTAAGTGACCATTATAGTTACATATTTGACATGTAAAATTCTGAGAAATTCTTATATTTCTCTGATTTTGATTTCTCTGATCATGTTGAATCCTGTTCTTCTTACTAGTCTTGCAATTCATAGCTCTATGACCAAATTTATTGCATGAATAATAGTAACCATTAAAAGGTCTTACCTCTGTATAGTTCCTTGCAATGTGTCCATGCTTGTTACATGCAAAACAAGTGCATTCTACTTGCTTGTGCTCATTCTTAGGAGGTCCACCATTATTTTTGGTTTGATCTTCAGTCTTCTCAACATCAGTAGAGTCTTTTTGTGTATCCTTTCTTGCTCATAATTTTTCAATCTAATTTTGTGCTTCATTGTATCCAATAGAGCTAGTGTCTCCTTTGGTTCTTCTTGCATACAACTGAGATTCTATCAAATCAAAACTGGTGTGAAATTTGTCAATATGATTCTTTTCTTCTTCAAATTTAGACTCCAAGCTTTCTTTGTTATTCCTTAGCTCTAGGATTTCCATGTTAGCTTTCCTTAATTCCTCATTGAGTTGAAGGTTCTCTTTGATTTGCTCATTATAGACTTCTTGATTGTTGATCAACTTATCATTGAATTCTTCAAGTAGTTCTTTCAAAGATGCATTTTCTTCATTCAGCTTCTTGACCTTTTCTCCTAGATCATTGTTAAAGCATTCTTTCAAGTCCTTTCTTAGCTTTTTGATAACTAATTGTGCATTAATGACTTTTTCCTTTAGTTCTTCAATTTCTCTTTCTGATTTGTCTAGGTCTTCAAGAGCAGCTTGAAGATTTCTTTTTAGATGTTTCATTTCTACTTTATCCATGATCTCCTCAAGTGTTTAAACTTATTTTTGAGGATGAGAGCTCTGATACCAATTTTTAGGAATGGGAACACTAAGAGGGGGGGTGAATCAATGTTCACTATATTTTAACTTTTTACTTTAATCTTTAAGTTGAATTTGAATGCTCAAGAACTGAAATAAAAATTCACATAAAAATGAAACATGAAATCAACACATGACACCAATATGGTCATAGGGAAACCCAAATAGGTAAAACCCCAGTGGGAATTGACACCCACTAATATTCTGCACTAGTGTTTTGTGATCCTTGTTAGAAGATCCTTAACCCTGTTAGGACTTGCTTTACAATGCTTTAAGTATAGTAGACCTTGTTAAGGGTCAGACCCTATTAGGAGTCTTTTACAATAGTCCCTATTAGGGGAGTGGACGCACTATCCTAGAGCTCACTACTCAAGTGGTGAAGGTTATAACCTTCTGATCTTAGATAAAGACTATATCTGTTGGATGAACTGTCACTATGACACATCTTTTTAGATTAGTTCCTTTGATCCACTAATGCTTTGACCTCTTGCAAAGCTCTAATACACCTTATATTGTCTTTGCACACTTCTTCTCTACTTATCACAACTCTTTCTTAACTTTTATACTAATTACAATGGGTTCATCTCATTTTTATATGCACATATAGAACAAACAACTAGGTCGGCCTTATAACCTATTACAAACAATGCTTCCAAATGAATTGACTCAAGTGTGCTTAAAAACAAATAGTATACTTGTCAGAAACTTAAATACAATAGGTGCATAGCCTTTACAACATTACATTATAACCGCAAACCAAAATACTAACTATCGGCTTCATGCTTTGTTCTTCTCTAGCACTCACTGATTATGTGTCTTCAACTATTTGTATCTTTATCATCCTTGTATATCTGATTATGTGCTCATAGAATAAGCATGAGTATAGTCTAACCAACTTAACTTCTAGGGTGTATACCATAATTCTTCTGTACGCATGTGCGCTGATGCTCTAAGCTGCAGGAACTTTGTACACTATCCAGTCTTCAACACTTAACTGATTTCTGATCTTCTCATCAAGTGCGCTGACTCCAAACTACTATATGAATTTTTTGCCATAATGAAAACACTATATCAAGTCATATACATCAATATAGTCAACTTTCCAATAAGGTTTTTGTGAGACTCTTCTGGAATAGTAGACTGAACATTTTTAGAAATGGCCTCATCAGGGATATTTCCCTACTCTTCTTGAATTATAGGTCATGGCCCTTCACCATGCAATTGTACATGGAGTTCTATGATAAACTCATCCCAAGTAATGGGAGAGGTATCTGTCAGAGGCCTTTCCACCAAGAGTCTTATCAACCCATGTTGCATAACAACATTCTACCTCCCCTTCCTGACTTCTTCAAAACTCAAATTCAATAGGGAATAAAGCAAAATGGGTACATTTACTAGGTGACTATGTCGCAAATGACTCAAAAGCCTAAAATGTATGACATGCAAGAAATAAAACCATCCCTCATAGGTAATGTACCTTATAATATGAATTGCTAATTGAGGGTACTCTCTTAGAAGAGATGTGTTGGAGATTTGCCAGCAAGTCAGTGTTGACTGTATGTTTATTATTCATGACAACATATGGTAAGTAGCATGCATGAAAGACTTATACAATAAGACTTAAGTATATGTAGCATGGACATGTTAACATCATGATATCATAGACGTAGAGGTTAACTATTAGTACAGATAGTTATATAGTAGCTTATGTCAGCAGTGTTCTTGATAGAGTAAGAGGTAGTGTTCTGTGTATGGTTGTCCGTACAATTATCATGGAGCCTTGCACATTTGGATATGTGATTAAGACATGTTAGTGATGTTACATTCATGGATGTAGAGTCTGATAATCAGTAGAAGTGAAGTTATGTAGTCACTATTCACTAGTAGCAATTTCCTGTGTTTGTTCAGAAGAGCCGATAGAGATTATATTGGTTCAAGAGTTGCACCTATCATTTTGGTATGCACCCTTAGAATATAGCTTGGAGAAGAGTTAGTAATGTTCAATTAAGAGTGCATGATGTAATTTAGCTTGAGCAGAAAGATCTAGTTATTTTTGTAGAGCCAACAGTGTGTAGTGTGCATCTACAATTATCTTATTGGATAGGTCCCAGAATGTGTTACGTGCATAGTAGAGCCAACTAAATTATTATTGGAGTTTGATATGGCTTCTCTAATATGATTTCAAGGTGGTTCTAATAGGATAACTTGATTATATCATTTAGAGGAAAGATATTTATAGGAACTCATTTGTGACTATTAGGGTGTGGTTCAAAGTTGATTATGAAGAGAAGAGTTGAGTGTGTGCAGTGTTGAGCCATCAGAAGAAGGTCTATGTGACCAAGTAAAGTATTTGTACTATACAATCTGACTGATCTTGATAGCAGTCAAAGGATAGTTCACCAAGATCCAAATATAGTGTGTATCTATCATTCAAAAGGTTATATCCTTCACCCATTTGAGTAGTGTACTCTCGGACAGTGCATCCTCACCCCTAATAGGGTTAATTGTAAAAGACTCCTAACAGGGTCTGACCCTTGACTAGGTCTATTGTACTAAACATATTGTAAAGAAACTCCTAACAGGGTTAAGGATCTTCTAACAAGGATCATAATACACTAGTACAAAATATTAGTGGATGTCAATTCCCATCAAGGTTTTTACCTATTTGGGTTTCCCCATAGCCAAAATATTATTGTTGTGTTCAAGTGTTCTCTCATTATGTTTATGCTTTATGTTTAAGTATACTTAATTGGATAAAGAATTGAAACTTGTAGATAACTAATTCACCCTCCCCCCTCTCAGTTATCTCTTGGAACTATTCCTAACAATTGGTATTAGAGCTAAGTGCCTCAGAGAGAAATTTTAACAGCTTGAGGTTGATCAGATGACATTCTTCAGAAAAGAAAGTCCTAAGTTTGGTGGAGAGAATTATCTTGACTGGAAGAACAAGATGGTGACACATTTTCAATGCATTTCTTTTGAATTTTTTGATGTAACTATCAAAGAAGTCAAGATCCCTACTTTAGAAGACCTTACAAAGGATGATGCTACCTAAAAGAAAATGGAATTCTTTCCTTAGAATGCAATAGTAAAAGAAGTCCTTATTAGCACCCTATCTGATAGTGAGTTTTAAGAAATAAAGAAAGTAGATACAACCCACAAAATATGGAAGTACCTAGAAGACATATTTGAAGGAGACAAACAAGCAAAGGATGCACATAGAAAAACTTGGAAGAAAAGATACAATGCATTAGAGATTCTACTTGTAAAGAACATCAGAGCTTACAACCAAAAGATTAATAAAGCAGTTGCAAGAATTAGGAACAATGGTGGAGAGATCTTGGAAGAAGACATTATGGATAAATTGATGACCACTCTCACAACAGAGTATGAAAAAAAAAAAATATACTTGATGAGACCATGTAGCTTACATCAAATTTCAAAAGAGAGACCTTGATCAGAAAAATTTGAGGTTTTGAGATTTTAAGATTGAAGACAGAACCTAAAAGTGAAATAGCCTTCGAAGCATCAATCCATGGTAAGAAATCTGCAAACACCTCTGCTAATTTTGATGATGATGATGAAGAGAAAACACTAGATGATTTCATTGCTATAAATGCTAAAAGAGAAAAGAAAGAAAAAGGAAAATATGAAGGTCAACTAAAATTCAAATGCTTTTCATGTACTAAGATTGGTCACTTTTCTTATAAGTGTCCTACAAGAGTTAAAAAGTTCAACAATAACTACAAGCCTAAGTATACAAAGGAATGTTACTATGTTGGAGATGGAGTATCAGATGAAGAATCAAGAGAAGAGGAGATTGGATTCATTGCTCTTGAAGATGAAAAGAATTTACAAGAATTAGCATTGATTTCACAAGAAAACATTAGGATAGATTGGATCATTGATAGTGGTTGCTCACATCACATGACAAGTGACAAAGTGTAATGCCCACCCTAGCATCTTCCTATGTTAGACTAAAAGGACTTTTGCTTTGACACTTTGGATTTTATGATGGACTATGATTATTATTTAGTTAGCATTTTATGAGACATTTGAGCTTATATATTTGGTTACTGTAGTTTATTTGGAAATATTAAAATAGTATTTAATGATGAATGGTTAGAAATGAACTATTAGTAAAATGTTTTACATTGATTAGTGTTATGATTTTTATATTATGATCTAACCCTATTGACCCTATTATGGTTTGACATTTACTGGTTGATGTGAGTGTAGGATGAGGAGGGGCAGTCATAGTTACTCCTACGGGAGGTCCACACGATGTCTCACTCTTCCTCCTTGTTTATCACTGCATGTTTATATATATATATATATATATATATATATATATATATATATATATATATATATATATATATATATATATATATATATATATATATATATATATATATATATATATATATATATATATATATATATATATATATATATATATATATGCATATCAATTGGTGATGTAGGATGCAAGTACAAGGCATCATCTCCACCTGGCTACATAGGTCTGAGTGTGCCTTCAAAATCTTCAAACTATTGATGTGTGGAGATTTAACCAAGTTACTCTCGAGGTTACCCATGGACTTAGAATTCTGTTTAGGAAGTTATCCTAGTTGGGAAAGTAGAATGCAATTTATGTTATGAACGTGATTTGATGTTGGTCTGAGTTTACGTTGTTAGGGATTTTTATTGTCTTAGGATAGATTTTAGATAAAAGGGGCTCCAAGTTTACAAGAAAAGCCTAATTGCTAAGGATTGGATAAGATCCTTCTTCGTTTTTGAGTTCCACACACACCCAGGCAGGTATTACCTTGATAAGTGACTGTAAATATAGTTTTGAAAGGTGGACACTAATTTTGCAGTCTTGATATAGCCCTACTAAACTATTTTGAGAAACTATGACTTGAAACTATAGCAGAAATCAATGGTATAAGGACTTTCATCCTTCTTCCTTTTAAGGAGGGATAACCTTTATGATTCTCTCTTTTTAGAATCAATAGAATAAAAGATTGAATCCTAGAAACAACCTTAAAAAATCATATTCAAGAAACTTTTAAACATCAAAATAATAAATCATAGAAGATTTTCAAATTTGTTTTAACTTCTGAGTCAAAAGATAGAATGTAAAGTTGAAACAGACAATCTAGACCAGTGCCTTATCTATTGGGAAAAAGGAATCTAAACATATACCTACAAAAGAAGTTCAAGAATAATACATTAACATGCCTTGCATATCATACAATTTCAAACAGATTGCCTTACAAACCATCCTTTTAACACGATATCATTATCATCAAATTTCCACAAATATAATTACTCGTAGGAACAAATTATGAGAAATTTTAATTCTTTCCTTGAAAGAAACTCATAAATTTGTGCCACACCAAATATATTTTAAATTCCTAACACATAAAACATACAAGAGTAAGCATACAAGATAGAAAGACAAAAACAATATAAGGTAGAAATTGCACTATATTCATATTGAAATCAAATTTACAGTAATATATTCAAACCTCTTTACTCAAAGAAACCAGACAAAAATTGTAAAAGTCTATCTTGGAGAAACAAGTTTTTATGTTCTATATTTTTCACCTCCCTTTTGAAAGAAACTCTTAAAACTATATATATATGGTCTGACCATCTTGGAATTCCCCTAAAAAGATGGGAATGCAACAAGCTTCAGATGGTCAAAACTCTAACCCTAAAGCATAAAAAACAAAATGAAGTACAATTAGGTGGTGGAAAGGCAAAGAATCCTTGACTTGCAGCATCCTCCGCTGTTGTTGTTGACACCTTTGCTTGAAAGCATTAATAACCTTGTAGTAGCCATAAAGAAAGTTGGTGACCGCCAACTTCAGCTAACCCTCACCAATCTTCAAGAAAATTGATGACCTCTACCCTCAAAATATGTGTCAACATCAGGATGCCTTTTAATCATCTAGAAGATCAAGGTCTACTGCAGTGGACTTGGGTATTTTAGGCTTTGTTGATTCATCCCACGCAACTACTTTATCTTCTAAAGGCCATGGGAAATTTTGTACTATCTGTAATTGTGCCTTTTGCCTCTCCCATCAAGCATCCGTCATTATTCTGACATCTACCAAGAATTTAGAAAATTCTACCTCTGCCTTTACTGCATCATCCAAAAAGTCATTAAATTTATTCATATCTACCCTGCCACCTACTTTGACAAAATTTTCCCCTTTAGGCAATCTGAGATCAAAATCTGATCTCCATTGATCTGCGGTTTTCAAAGTACCATTGTCATCCTTTACCTTACGAATGAATTTATTGGCCTCTTCTTCCAAAAATGCTAATTTTGTTTCCACTAACTTGGCTTTTCCTTTGAATAATGGGAGAAGAGTCTTTATTCTATTTATTTCTTCCCCTACCTGCAGTACTTCCTCAGGGATATCTGGCCTAAAATGTTGTACCACTACTAACCTTTCAAAAAGTGGAGTCCTTACTGACCAAATTACATAAAAAGAATTCAAAATTGAGATGCAATTATTTACTTCTAGTTGCAACTCTGGCAACTTGAGATAGGCAGCATAGATTGCCTCAACCTTTTCTTTTAACTTCAAAATCCTATGCTACAGAATTTCTAGCAATGTCTGTACAATTGCTTTATTTTTACTTCCTTCAATTTCTTCTAAAGAAGCAATACCTTCTTCAAGTACTAATTTTACTTCTTTCTCAATTACAACCTCTTTAGGAGGAAGTGGAGGTGTAGCTTCCATATTTATTATTTTAACTTTTAGTTCATGAACCAGTAATTTCAAATTCTTTCTCCTTTATTATATGCAACTCCCTGTCTTTGATTAAAGCAGTGTAATCATCATACAATTTTTGATGTCTTTCTGATAGTTGCTTGGTCTTGTCTTCATTCAATTTGGCAAAATTAGTCAAAATTTGGGAAATTTCTAAGTCCACTGTATTTTGGATAGACCAAATCATCTTATCCCCATCCATCTGCTCTTTTATATTCAAAATTGATGGCTTTTTGTCCTTGGGGTAGAGGTTCCACATGGCTAATGCCTTATTCTTTGGGCTATATCTAAACCCTTTTATTAAATCTCCCACTTGCTTTTTTGAAGTTAGGGTAATATCTTCCTGTCTCCTTATTTGATCGATAATAAATCTAGAGGCCAAATCCCATCCAGGTAATAATAACATATTACTATCTATTACTAACCTCCTAGGCTCTTTAGGGGTTATCTCTTCATTCTCTCGATCATAATCCTTTATTGCTTCTAAGGCCTCAGTGGGAATCTGGCCATCTTCTCCAATCTATGCTATGGAGGCTACTTGCTGCTATTTGTGCCAGAGGAGGAAGTCTTTGAATTCACGAGTCTTGATGAATTCATCATCTTTTAGAAAATCCTCTTGCTGCTAGATTCTCTCATCTATGAACATAGAAAGAGGAAATTCTAATTCCTCAACTATCTCCTTTTGTTTCTTCTTTTCCTCCCTGACCCTTTTTCTAATTTCATGGTCAGAAGTTGTTTGGCCAGGGATGATAGCAGCAACCATATCTCTTTTTTCAGGAGGCCTTTCCTGTGATGACTCTCCTACCATTAATTTCTTCCTTTTAGTAGGTGGTTCTACCTCATTATGAGAGCTAGGAACCTCAGTCAAATCAACTATCTCATTTTCATCCCCTCTTTCTTCAGGGGCATCAGGAGGAAGTTCTTGGGTAGGATAACTATGAATAGAATACCCCCCTTCACTATCTTCTTCATATTCTGATGAGGAGTGCTTCTTCTTCTTCTTTAAATTTTCTAATTTATCCTCAATCAGTTGTTCCCCTTGCTCCATCAGAACATTGTAATTCTTCATCATCATCTCTAATCTTTGGAGATATGGCAGAGTAGGGTAAAATCCTCCAAAATTGACATCTATTCTTCTCATGGATTTCTCTAGCTAGAATAATTGATCCAGCTGCCAAGACCTTGTCTTAGCCTCATCCTCATCAAGAATATTTCTAACTACATCCTCTTCATAGGACACATCATGAGTTTTATTAAGAGGGATGGTAGGAGTGTAATATCTCCTAGCAATAGCCAAAAATCCCTCAGGATCAACAAATCTAGGATGTGAAGTAGGCATCATAAACTATAACAAATATGTGTTAACCTTTTCAAAAGCCCCTTTTCAAATTGTTAAATTGGCTAATTTGAAATGCCTAGGGGTGAATGTACCCTTTCTGTATGGGACTCGATGCTCTTTATCTACAAGCATGAGTTGCCAAATGAACTCAAGGGCTGCAATCCTGGGGGGAACATTATTAGGCAAAATGTGGGGTGGTTGTGGGCATCCATAGACCCTTATTAATGTATACCCTTCTCTCAAATAGAAATCACCCCAATTGTGATCATGATTATCTTTCCACTTATCTACATATTCCATTGGTCTATGAAGTTGCAAGGTTCTGATAGGAATTCTTGCAGAATTCACACCCAAGTGGATAAGAATAGCATCTACTATTATATTCTCAAAAATACAAAAATTATGCTTAGGGGCCATTGGACTCCAGACATCTAACCAGGACTGTACAGGGTTAGGCTGGCCATTCCATTGAAACTTAGGTTTCAAATCAAACTCAACATATTTACATTATGGTAGAAGATAAGATGCATCAGCATGGAGTAGTGCAAAAATTTGGGAGGGTATTGCTTCTTTCTTATCATTTCTAAACCCTCATGCATCTTTTGGACATAGTATCCAATGTAAGCATACCCATGACTAGTGTGGCATGATTGGGAATCCATTACTAACAGCAAAATTTTAGGGGAAATCCTCTCTTTAGGAGCATGAATACCCATAACTCTACATAAACCATATGCAATGTATTTCATATAGAATTTTAGATCTTTAAATGCATAGCGGAGGCCTCCTACTATGGGTGCAATATTGTTTCTATTTCCCTCAGGGACATGGGACTGAATAGTAGTTGCAACACCCCCAAACTCCCTCACATATCTGTTTGCCAGATATTACAGGTTAATCTCTGTGGCCATAGGGACATCTATCCCGAAAGTCCTCATGAACGCTCCTCTGTCTAAGGTTATCATAGAAGAACCATCTATCTTTCTAATTGTCTTAGAGAGGGGGTCATATCATTTAGCCAAGGAGACAAGAAGATCAACATGAAAAAATACATTAGGGACAATCATCTTTGCAAACCTTGAAGTCCACGGGTTTGACACAGGGATAGGCCTATCTTGATTCTTTTGTAAGTAGTAGAACAAATTCATGGCCAGTACGTTATGAGTCTTAGCATCCCCACATTGTGAATAGACATCAGAGAAGACATCATCACTAACCTTCTTATTTTGGGTAGAACCAGGCAGCAATTCGATGAATTCGTCAGAAAAACTAACCTTTTGTTGTGCGGTTTCCCTACTGGCTGATGGGCTGCCGGCTGTAGTCTGACTCATGATGATTGCTGTTGAAAATTCCTGCTCACTCTACAAATTCTGGTCTTCTGTAAGCTCTGTGATCACCAAAAGCTCTGGTTGCTCAAATGTTCTTCACTCTAAAAATGCTTTGCTCTTTGATTGCTCAAATGCTTGGTAGAAATGAGATAATAACCAACCTTTGATTTTTAACGGTGAATAATTGATTACAACTTGGTTCCCTACAACAATGTCACTTCTGTAATTAAGACTACGTGCTCTGCAACTTAATGTCTCAGCCGTCATCGAGAGGTGACATATTTTTAAATTTCATCTTCTGACAACCTAGCAACTGAAGGAAATTCAAATTTTCATAATAAATTTGGCACCTTTCTAAATATTCTGAGATTTAGTGACTATAGTCTCTCCTAGTCGTGGGAATGTATTTCCTCATTCTGAGATTAAGTGACTAAGCCATTACCACATAATTTTCTAATTGAGATATGGTGACTATAATTTCTCAGAGTCGCCAGATGTTTTATGTCTCTCAATTTTTTTCTAGCGATCACACGACTGAGTCTTTCCTTCTATTAATTTACTTCTCTTAGCGATCACGCGACTATAGTTTTCTAAGTTGCCAGATAAAATTTCTTCTATCTGAGATCTAGCGACTAAGCTTAGTTCATCTTTCAATTTTTAGCTATCTGAGATTACGCAACTATAGTTTTCTCCAAGTTGCGAGAAGATTATTTCCTTTTAAGTTTTATTCAGCGATCACCCGACTGAAGTAGACATCTAGCAAACTGGTGACTAAAGAAAGTCTCCTGATCACTGAATAACTAATTCCCTTCTCTAAGGTTAAATATGAGCCACCCGATCTTCATCTAACGGTAGTCGCTAGGTCGCAGAAAGAAATAGTGACATCACAAGTTTTCTAGCGACTAAAGGATAACCATTAGATGAGAAGTTCATTAAAAAGATTGGATGGTAGTCACTAGATATTTTTAATCTTTATAGCTTGTTGACTTTTCTTCTAAGATCTGGTGACTAAAGGAAATGCCATTTGATTTTTCTTCTGGAGAATCAGCGACTATAATGGAACTTGTAATCGCTAGATGTTTTATGTTCTTAGTCCTTTATCTTGAGATCACTCGACTTAGGCAACTTCTGATTTAGAGATCTGGTGACTATAGTTTGTCCACTTAATAAATTAAGTCATGAGAAGATTATAAAGCATCTGGAGATTACGTGACTAATATTCACCGCTAGGTCTCAGAAAGATAGAGAATATGCTTCTTTTATCTGGCGACTTGGAGACTAGAGGATTTCTCATGATTGGGAGATAAAAAGAAGTATGCTAAGAGTATCATGTGACCTAGCGACCAAGGTAAACATTAAAGCGCACATGCTTTTAGAAAGTTTAAGTGACTTCAAAAAAGTAACAAAGAAATAGAAGTCACTTTTAAAAGAAAACTAGGGTTTTTTTAAAAAAATACAACGGCTAGTTCCAAGACTTTAAACCCTAACTTCTTTCTCTTTTGATACAAAGACATAATAAACCCTAATATCATTGGAAATTTTTTTAGAGAGGGTTTATTATGATCAAAAGATGAAAAATTTCTTAAAAATTTTGGGGAGAAAATCAGAGTTGGGAAAAGGCACCAACAGTGGCTCTAATTGAGGATATTTGAATGCAAGTTCAACTAAGAACCACAGATCTCTGGGATGCAGACCAAAAGCAAGCGACCTATTTACAAAAAGAACAAGCAAAAAGGGAAGTAGACATATATACATAAATTACAATAAATTTCCATAGAAACAAAAGCCTTAACTGAAAAAAGGCTTCAAAAATTGCCCATGCACTGGCAATTCAAAAACTTCTCCATCCATATTGGTTAGAAGATATGAGTCTTTACCAAAATTTTGATAGATAACAAGAGGACCAAGCCATAGAGACTCAAACTTCTTGTGCTTTCCTTTATCTTATGCCCTAGCATTCCATTGAAGAATCAAATCACCTACTCAAAACCTCCTTACAGTGGTTCTTTTATCAAACAGGTACTTCATTTTCTGCTGCAATTTAATGTTATTTTTATTGCTTTCTCTTCTCATCTCATCTAGCTCAGTCAATTGCATAATCCTATCTCTCATGGGGTCAGATACTTCTAATTTTTCTTCTTGGACAAAATTGTATACAGGGAGCAAGTTATTAATAGGGAGCCTAGATTGAAAACCATAGACTAATTCAAAAGGATATCTTCTTGTAGCTCTCTTTACTGTTATCCTATCTGCCCACAGGGCTAGTTTCAACTTTGAGTGCCAAGCTCTCTTATTCTTTTCCAATGTTTTCTTCAGAATCATCAGAATGCTCTTATTACTCGATTCTGCTTGGCTATTTGCCTAGGGATGATATGGGGATGAATAAGCAATCATGATCCCATACTTATTACAGAAATTTGTGACCTCTTTTGACCTAAAACACATGGCATTATCCATCACCAAAGTAGTAGGGACACCAAATCTGGTCAAGACATTTTCCAATAAGAATTCAATGACCACCTTACTTGTTGCTCCCTTAGTAGGAACAACCTCTATCCACTTTGTGAAATAATCTGTAGCAACAAGTATGTGACTATGTCCTCCACTAGATTTCTCAGGGAATTCACCAATAAAATCGATTCCCCACATTGTAAAAGGCCTATCTACATTTACTAGGTTTAATGACAAGGCCCCGAAAAATTTCAACTTGCTAGAAATTTTTTGACAACTTTCACATTTCCTTACATATAAGTGAGCATCCTTGAACAAGGAAGGCCAAAAATAGCCAGCCCTTAAGACTTTGTGAGCTGTAGTTTTAGCAGAAAAATGCCCACCACAAACCCCATCATGCATTTCTCTTAGCACTTTCTTTGCTTGATGCTCATCCAAACAAAACAACAAGACTCCATCTCTACTCTTCCAGTATAAGTCACCCTGTACTAATGTATACTTTTGTGCTTGTAATTTCAAGGTTCTCCTCTGATTATTAGAGAGATGATTAGGGCACTTGGCATTTTTTAGAAAGTAGACAATGTCTAAATAAAATGGTTGCCTTTCAATGCTTGTGACTATTTGTTCCAAAGATAATTCATTGTTAACTTGGAGCAGGTCCATGTTTTCTTCTGTCATTAACTTAGCTAACCCCAACCCCCTCACTAGTTTGGTAATCTGGATCTCTAAATTGAACTCCTGTATTCTTGTGATCCACTTACATCTTTTACCAGTGACTTCAGTTTGGGTCAACACATCTTTTACTGCCGCATGAGGAACATAAGCAATAATTTTAGCACATACCAAATATGGCCTGAAAGATTTTACTACTTTTACCAAATCATATGCCTATTTCTCCATCATTTGATAATTAAGCTCGGTAGCTTGCATTGACTTGCTGAAGAAGGCAATGGGGTGCTCATAATTTTCATCATCCTTTTGCAACAACACAGCAACAATTGTGTGGAATGAAGCAAAAGAGAAAAGAGAAAAGGGTTTGCTATAATCAGGTGATTTTAGGACTGGTGCCTGCTGAACCACCTCTTTGATCCTATTAAATGCCTGTTGGGCTTCCTCAGTCCACTAAAATTTTACATCCCTTTTAAGCAATTTAACTATGGGCTTAACAATTTTGGCAAAGTTAGCAATAAATCTCCTAAAAAAATTGATCTTTCCTAAGAAAGATTGTACACCTTTTATATTTTTAGGAGCTAAGACCTTTTGTATTGCCTGTACCCTTTCTGGGTCAATCCTGATCCCATCTTTAGACACAATATGACCCAGCAATCTTCCCTCCTTCACAGAAAAATTGCACTTTTTTGGATTCAAGGATATTCCATATTCTAAGGCTTTATTAAAAATCTTTTCAAGATGATAACAATGGTTTTCTGCAAGTTTGGAAAAAGCTGTCATATCATCTTGATATAAAACCATAAATAAATCAATGAAGTCCTTAAATGCAACATCCATAGCCCTCTGGAATGTTACCCCAACATTTCTTAATCCAAATGGCATTCTAACATATACATAAGCTCCCCAAGGAGTTGTAAAAGTAGTTTTAAATTGTTCTGACTCCTTGACCAAGACTTGGTTATATCCTGAGAATCCATCCATCATTGACAATAATTCACAACCAGTGACTTTATGCAACATTGCCTCCATATTAGGTAGTGAGTAATTGTCTTTCAAGGATGCCACATTCAAATTTTTGAAATCTAGACATAGTCTTATGTCTCCATTCTTTTTTCTAACTGGGACTAAATTTGAAACCCAAGTTGAGTGCCTTTTAGGTTGAATTATTCCTGCATCACTCAACTTAGTAAGTTCTTGTTGCATTTTTGGGGCTAACAAAGGATTGATTGGTCTCTGCTTTTGCCTAAACGGTCTGACATCTCCATTCAAAGGAATCTCATGCTGAAATAGGTCTTGTCTATAAGCCTTAAGGTCATCATAAGACCATGCAAAAACATGTTTGTATCTTCTCAACAATTTTATCAAATTGGACCTAATATGAGGTTGCAATCCTTTCCCAATATAGACCTTTTGAGAAGCATTATGTGATCCTAAGTTTATTTCCTCCAAGTCATCAATTTTAGTGGTACTAGCCTTCATCATGTGTTCATCTTGATCAGTATATAATGCTTTTAATTCTGTTAGACCTTTTGGTATATGGTTTGTATTTAGTTGGATAACCTGATTTCCTAAAATCATATCTTTCCCATTTTCTTATTCTAACAAATTATTGCAATCAATAAGTTGACCCTCATATGAACCAAGGCATTGAATAAACTTCAAAACATCATGATCATCTTCAAAAACTTGCCAATTATAAATATTATCTGGAATGACAGGCCTACTTTTTATTTCAACTATTGAGATACCACTCAAAGTTAAATCATCTTGCCTTAGAGCAACATTTGCTAAAAAATCAGCCATCATGTTCTTAGCCCTCTTAACCCAAGTAATATTAAAGGCATCAAACAATTCTATTTGATCCCAAATAGCATGCTTATACATTCTTAGTTTATCATTTTTTATTGCATATTTGGATCTAACTTGGGCTACTACAAGTTTTGAATCACCAAAAACACTCAAACATTTGATTCCATGTCTTAAAGCAATATCAATCCCTAAAGATAATGCCTCATATTCTGCAGTGTTATTGGTACATTGAAAGGTTAATAAGAAAGAGTATTTGAATGTGGTGCCTGATGGTGAAATGAAGAGAATTCCAGCCCCAGATCCTTCTTTTGAACATGCTCCATTGAAATACATCTTCCATAGCCTACCTTGTTGTCCTTTTAGCTCTGCAATCAATGGGTCACCCTCCTTAACTGCTTGAGGAATTTCCTCAAATTTGAAGTTTTCTATTTCAACAATTACACAACAATTGAGTTGGTCATCGTTGATCTCAATCATGTGAGGGGTCCTAGGTTCTCTAAAGATTTTAACACTGTCACCATCCATATTAAAAGTGGCAAATGACAAGTCACACTATAGGCTGCCTCCCATCTGAGCACTCCATTTTCTTGACAATAACATGCCATACTATGGTAGAATATCTACCACCAAAACACTCATAGTAAGCAACTTACCAGGATAGGCCTGCAATCTATAAGGCAATGCTTTAATAGTACCAATAACTGGTACTTCTCTAGAATCCATAGCTTGGCACCTTCCATGGGGTGTATCCACTTCCAGGCCTAATGATTTCATGATTTCCATAGGCATGATAGTATTAGAAGCTCTAGAGTCTATCATACAATTTTTGAGATGTTTGTCATTTACAATTAAGGTAAAAAAGAAAGGGTTAATTGTTCCAGGCACAGTATTCACAACATTTATGTCCAAATAAATTTGTGGTATCTTTGAAAAAATTTCTCCATTAAGTCCAGTGCTTATATCATCAGAAATTTTATCATGTTCCTTTCTTTCAATATTTTGGGTATCCATAAAAGTGGCACCACTTACCCAATTCAAAGCCTTTTCTTTATGTTCTTCTATTCTCATCATTTCCAATAAAGGAACTTTAACTGTGATTTGTGACAATAACTTACTCATGTCAATTGGATTGTACCTTGAATCTGTAGCATCTTGCTTGATAGCAACGGTTTGTCTATTTTCTTTAGGCATAAATAGATTGATGCCATCTTTGTGTTGTATCTTTACTTCTTTTTGTATTGCAGGAACTGCCTCTTCATTAGGCTTGGCCTTTACCTTATATGCAACAGTGGGCTTAGAAAAGGGGACATTTTTGTTTACCCTGTATTTATTTACAATCTCTGTAGCATTGGACTTGTCCTGCATTTTCTCATCATTCTTCTCAGTGCTTTTAATAAAAAGACCAACAAGTTTACCAATTGGATTTCCCACTACCCTGTCCTAAGGTTGTAATTGCTCTTGGCTTGAGTTACCATATCATCTATTATTTGAGCTATCTCTTTATTAGATGGTCTTCTCAAAATAATAGACTCACCACTCTCTATGGTGTTACATTGGATATTATCATAACAACAATCTTCTTCATCAAAAAAAACTTGTTGATGATAGAACTCATTCCTAACTTGAGATCCTTGTACATCTTGGCTCTCATCTTCCTTTGTAGAATCTATATCATCACAAATATAAGAAGATGTCATGCCACATGCTTCTTTATCATAAAAATCTTCCTTACTAACTTCTTGTTCTTCTTCTGCAGAAATATTTTGAGTGAAAACACAATAATGAGGATCATGAGGTGATTAGCAAGCAACACACCAAGGAACCTCATCAGTCATGTTCACCAAATTTTTGTGTAGTGGGTTGGGAGTTCTATCATTCAACTTATCTTTCCTTTCTGGCACTATTGGCTTGCCATCTTTCCATTGAGTATTGTATGGATAGTTTTGCATTTTAGGGATTTTATTGAAGTTGTTGAAGGTGGGTCTATCATTTGGAGGATTTATATTATTTCTACTTTCTCCTGGCTTCAGGTCCTTGAGGGCCTTTAAGATTTGTTTCAAACGGTCATCCTCCCTTGGTTTAGTATTGTCAGTCCTGGTTTGTTCCTTCTTTTCTGAGAATATTGGTTTGTATTCTTCTCTTCTTCCTAACTTCCCTGATATTCTTCTATTACTCTCAATATTAATGGCTAATTTGTAAGCTTCAACAAGGTTTCTAGGGTTCTTGTCTCTTAATAAGTACCCCATTTTTGAATCAAAAGCATTTAAATATGTAACCAAACAAATTTTATCATCTAGCCTGATAATTTGCAGGAGCTTGTACATAGCCTTTTGAAATTTGACATTGAATTCAACAACACCCTCATTCTGATTCTTTTTGATATTGTTGAATTCCTTTAGCATGAAACCCTCATTTGTTTTGTCACCATACTACTCTTTGAAACAATGCCTGAATTGATCCTAAGAACCAATACTTCCATGAGGTAATGCTCTAAACCAATCCCTTGCATCTTTTGTGAGAGATTGCATAAATAATTTCATTATCACATCAGCTGGTTCTATATTATAGTCATCTATGATGTCCAAAAAATGCTTGAGATGCTCTTCACAAGTGATTGCATTACTGCCAGTAAATTTAGGGAGTTTCTTTCTAATTTCTTCAGGAATGGGATTACGATAGCCAGGGATACCAGTGAAAACCAATTGTTTACATCTCTCATGTATAATCCCCGTGTTAGGAAAACCAGCACCCTGAGATGTGGATGCATTAGTATTTGTGGCAGCAGAACCATTAAAACCTCCTAGTGGGGGAACACCAGTTGTCTGATTGGTTAAATTTCCAGTAACTACTCCTTGTGTTATATTTGAATTGCCAAAGTTGGCACGCCCTGCAGACCTTTTGAGAAAATCTATTTTCTTTTTCATTTCTAATGATGTAGCTTCTAACTCTACCTTTTCAAGTTGTTTGGCTAACAAATCTCCTTCTCTTTTAGCATTCTCTAAGTCTTCTTCTAATCTCAAAGCCTGGTTCATATCTTCCTTAGGGTTTACAGGCTCATTGATTAAAATGCCTTTCTCTTTTTGTTTCCCTTTATCTTTGGGAATTTTTGCTTCAAAAGTTTTCTGAACAATAGGCTACTTACTTGTATCTTTAGGGATAGGCACATAATTTATAGCTTCTAACTCAAGCAGCCATCTTCTTAACTGTTCATCTTTTAGCATAGCTTTCCTGACTCTCTCTTCCTTTTCCTTTTCTCTCTTGTGCCTGATGGTAGCCTGTTCCTGAATCCTTCTTTCCAACTCATACACTTCCTCAAATATTTCCTCAAAATCAGGAAGAGTTGTTTCTAATTCAATTCGTAGTGCTTGAGGGTCTTCCTACTACTCTTGAGACTCATGAGGGCCTTGGGGCAATGAATAACCATGGATGAAAGGAGGAAGAAAGTCTTGACCACTCCTTTTACTTCTAGACCTTCCTTCTCTCCCATGCTGCCCACTTGGATTCACCCTCCTATTCTGGAGTATTCTTTCACCCTCTTTCTCTGTAGGGGAATAATAATCTTCATACTGGTTAGGTGGTACACTAGTTGCCTCCTTATATTCTGAGGCATTTCCTTCTTGACTAGGAGGAGGAATATTGTGTCATTTAGGGGTCCCTCTCTATCTCCAAGTCATAGACATATCATTGGTATCTTTGTCTTTCTTACCCTGGTTTCTTCTAGATGGAGTAGGAAGCCCACCCTGCAAACTTTCCTCAGGGTGCTCCCTACTATAAGATCTTGTATTTTTGAAACTCATAACTTATATATATATATTTTTTTAAAGTACTAGTTACAGAGATGCTTAGAGTTGCCACCCATAATATGTGAGATAATCTAAAACCTTACAAAGACTGACTCTTATATTCTTCTAATGGAGTCCACTGGATGAGTGATAAGCTGGCCAGGAGTCTAAGCTCAACTCATACCCACATTATGTATACTGATTTATAACACTAGAGATATCAACTGATTAAAATAGGCAAGTCAGGAGTCCAGCTCAGCTTGAAACCTGCACTATTTGCTTATAATTATAATCTCTATTCCCTAGCAGAGTCACCAATTTGTTAGGGATTTTTCTTGTCTTAGGATAGATTTTAGATAAAAGGGGCTCCACGTTTACAAGAAAATCCTAATTGCTAAGGATTGGATAAGATCCTTCTTCATTTTTGAGTTCCACACACACCCAGGTAGGTATTACCTTGATAAATGACTGTAAATACAGTTTTGAAAGGTGGACACTAATTTTGTTGTCTTGATATAGCCCTATTGAACTATTTTGAGAAACTATGACTTGAAACTACAGCAGAAATCAATGGTATAGGGACTTTCATCCTTCTTCCTTTTAAGGAGGGATAACCTTTATGATTCTCTCTTTTTAGAATCAGTAGAATAAAAGATTGAATCCTAGAAAAAACCTTAATCAATCATATTCAAGAAAATTTTTAACATCAAAATAATAAATCATAGAATATTTTCAAATTTGTTTTAACTTCTGAGTCGAAAGATAGAATGTAAAGTTGAAACAGACAATCTAGACCAGTGCCTTATCTATTGGGCAAAAGGAATCTAAACATATACCTGCAAAAGAAGTTCAAGAATAATACATTAACATGCCTTTCATATCATACAATTTCAAACAGATTTCCTTACAAACCATCATTTTAAAGTGATATCATTATCATCAAATCTCCACAAATATAATTACTTGTAGGAAAAAATTATGAGAAATTTTAATTCTTTCCTTCAAAGAAACTCATAAATCTGTGCCACACCAGATATATTTTAAATGCCTAACACATAAAACATACAAGAGTAAGCATACAAGATAGAAAGACAAAAAAAATCTAAGGTAGAAATTGCACTGTATTCATATTGAAATCAAATTTACAGTAATATATTCAAACCTCTTTACTCAAAGAAACCAAACAAAAATTGTAAAAGTCTGTCTCGGAGAAACAAGTTTTTCTATTCTATATTTTTCACCTCCCTTTTGAAAGAAACTCTTAAAACTATATATATATGGTTTGACCATCTTGGAATTCCCCTAAAAAGATGGGAATGCAACAAGCTTCAGATGGTCAAAACCCTAACCCTAAAGCATAAAAAACAAAATGCAGTACAATTAGGTGGTGGAAAGGCAAAGAATCCTTGACTTGCAGCATCCTGCGCTGTTGTTCTTGACACCTTTGCTTGAAAGCATTAATAACCCTACAGTAGCCATAAAGAAAGTTGGTGACCACCAACTTTAGCTAACCCTTACCAATCTTCAAGAAAATTGATGACCCCTGCCCTCAAAATATGTGTCAACATCAAGATGCCTTTTAATCATCTAGAACATCAAGGTCTACTACAGTGGACTTAGGTATTTTAGGCTTTGTTGATTCATCCCATGCAACTACTTTATCTTCTGAAGACCATGGGAAATTTTGTACTATCTGCAATTGTGCCTTTTGCCTCTCCCATCAAGCATCCGTCATTATTCTGACATCTGCCAAGAATTTAGAAAATTCTACCCCTGCCATTACTGCATCATCCAAAAAGTCATTAAATTTATTCATATCTACCCTGCCACCTACTTTGACAAAATTTTCCCCTTTAGGCAATCTGAGATCAAAATTTGATCTCCATTGATCTGTGGTTTTCAAAGTACCATTGTCATCCTTTATCTTAGGAATGAATTTATTGGCCTCTTCTTCCAAAAATGCTAATTTTGTTTCCACTAACTTGGCTTTTCCTTTGAATAATGGGAGAAGAGTCTTTATTCTATTTATTTCTTCCCCTACCTACAGTACTTCCTCAGGTATATCTAGCCTAAAAGGTTGTACCACTACTAACCTTTCAAAAAGTGGAGTTCTTCCTGACCAAATTACATAAAAAGAATTCAAAATTGAGATGCAATTATTTACTTCTAGTTGCAACTCTGGCAACTTGAGATAGGCAACATAGATTGCCTCAACCTTTTCTTTTAAATTCAAAATCCTATGCTGTAGAATTTCTAGAAATGTCTGTACAATTGCTTTATTTTTACTTTCTTCAATTTCTTTTGAAGAAGCAATACCTTCTTCACATACTACTTGTACTTCTTTCTCAATTACAACCTCTTTAGGAGGAAGTGGAGGTGTAGCTTCCATATTTATTATTTTAACTTTTAGTTCATCAACCAGTTTTTCAAATTCTTTCTCCTTTATTATATGCAACTCCCTATCTTTGACCAAAGCAATGTAATCATCATACAATTTCTTATGTCTCTCTGATAGTTGCTTGGTCTTGTCTTCATTCAATTTGGCAAAATTAGTCAAAATTTGGGAAATTTCTAAGTCCCCTGTATTTTGGATAGACCAAATCATCTTATCCCCATCCATCTGCTCTTTTATATTCAAAATTGATGGCTTTTTGTCCTAGGGGTAGAGGCTCCACATGGCTAATGCCTTATTCTTTGGGATATATTTGAACCCTTTTATTAAATCTCCCACTTGCTTTTCTGAAGTCAGGGTGATATCTTCTTGTCTCCTTATTTGATCGATAATAAATGTAGAGGCCAAATCCCATCCAGGTAATAATAACATATTACTATCTTTTACTAACCTCCTAGCCTCTTCAGGGGTTATCTCTTCATTCTCTGGATCATAATCCTTTATTGCTTCTAAAGCCTCAGTGGGAATCTGGCCATCTTCTCCAATCTGCACTGTGGAGGCTACTTGTCGCTGTTTGTGCCAAAGGAGGAAGTCTTTGAATTCACGAGTCTTGATGAATTCATCATCTTTTAGAAAATCCTCTTGCTGCTGGATTCTCTCATCTATGCACATAGCAAGAGGAAATTCTACTTCCTCAACTATCTCCTTCTATTTCTTCTTTTCCTCCCTAACCCTTTTTCTAATTTCATGGTCATAAGTTGTTTGGCCAGTGATGACAACAGCAACCATATCTCTTTTTTCAGCAGGCCTTGCCTATGATGACTCTCCTACCATTAATTTCTACCTTTTAGTAGGTGGTTCTACCTCATTATGAGAGCTAGGAACCTCAGTCAAATCAACTATCTCATTTTCATCCTCTCTTTCTTCAGGGGCATCAGGAGGAAGTTCTTGGGTAGGGTAACTATGAATAGATACCCCCCTTCACTATCTTCTTCATATTTTGATGAGGAGTGCTTCTTCTTCTTTTTTAAATTTTCTAATTTATACTCAATCAATTGTTCCCCTTGCTCCATTAGAGCATTGTAATTCTTCATCATCATCTCTAATCTTTGGAGATATGGCAGAGTAGGGTAAAACTCTCCAAAATTGACATATTTTCTTTTCATGGATTTCTCTAGCTAGAATAATTGATCCAGCTGCCAAGACCTTGTCTTAGCCTCATCCTCATCAAGAATATTTTTAACTACGTCCTCTTCATAGGACACATCATGATTTTTATTAAGAGGGATGGTAGGAGTGTAATATCTCCTAGCAGCAACCAAAAATCCCTCGGGATCAACAAATCTAGGATGTGCAGGAGACATCATAAATTGTAACAAATATGTGTTAACCTTTTCAAAAGCCCCTTTTCCAATTATTAAATTGGCTAATTTGAAATTCCTAAGGGTGAATGTACCCTTTTTGTATGGGACTAGATGCTCTTTATCTACAAGCATGAGTTGCCAAATGAACTCAAGGGATGCAATCCTAGGGGGAACATTATTAGGCAAAATGTGGGGTGGTTGTGGGCATCCATAGACCCTTATTAATGTATACCCTTTTCTCAAATAGAAATCACCCCAATTGTGATTATGATTATCTTTCCACTTATCTACATATTCCATTGGTCTAAGAAGTTGCAAGGTTCTGATAGGAATTCTTAAAGAATTCACACCCTAGTGGATAAGAATAGCATTTACTATTATATTCTCAAAAATACAAAAATTATGCTTAGGGGCCGTTGGACTCCAGACATCTAACCAGGACTATACAGGGCTAGGCTGGCCATTCCATTGAAACTTAGGTTTTAAATATTGCAGACTAAACATATTTAAATTATGGTAGAAGATAAGATGCATCAGCATGGAGTAGTGCAAAAATTTGGGAGGGTATTGCTTCTTTCTTATCATTTCTAAACCCTCATACATCTTCTGGACATAGTATACAATGTAATCATACCCATGACTAGTGTGGCATGATTGGGAATCCATTACTAACATCAAAATTTTAGGGGAAATCCTCTCTTTAGGAGCATGAATACCCATAACTCTACATAACCCATATGCAATGTATTTCATATAGAATTTTAGATCTTTAAATGCATAGGGGATGCCTCCTGCCATGGGTGCAATATAGTTTCTGTTTCCCTCAGGGACATGGGACTGAATAGCAGTTGCAACACCCCCAGACTCTCTTACATATCTATTTTCTAGAGATTGCAAGTTAATCTCTGTGGCCATAGGGACATCTATCCCGAAAGTCCTCATGAATGCTCCTCTATCTAGGGTTATCAAAGAAGAACCATCTATCTTTCTAATTGTCTTAGAGAGGGGGTCATATCATTCAGCCAAGGAGACAAGAAGATCAACATCAAAAAATACATCAGGGACAATCATCTTTGCAAACCTTGAAGTCCATGAGTTTGACAAAGGGATAGGCCTATCTTGATTCTTCTGGAAGTAGTAGAACAAATTCATGGCTGGTACATCGTGAGTCTTAGCATCCCAACATTGTGAATAGACATCAGAGAAGACATCATCACTAACCTTCTTATTTTGGGTAGAACCAGGTAGCAATTCGATGAATTCGTAAAAAAAACTATCTTTTTATTCTGCGGTAGCCCTACTGGCTGATGGGCTGCTGACTGTAGTCTAACTCATGATGATTGCTGTTGAAAATTCCTGCTCGCTCTATAAATTTTGGTCTTTTGTAAGCTCTATGATCACCAAAATCTCTGGTTGCTCAAATGTTCTTCGCTCTAGAAATGCTCTACTCTCTGATTCCTCAAATGCTTGGTAGAAATGAGATAATGACCAACCTTTGAGTTTTAATGGTGAAGAATTGATTACAACTTGGTTCCCTGCAACAATGTCACTTCTATAATTAAGACTGTGTGCTCCACAACTTAATGTCTCAGCCGTCATCGAGAGGTGACATATTTTTAAATTTCATCTTTTGGCGACCTAGCGACTGAAGGAAATTTGAATTCTCATAATAAATCTAGCACCTTTCTAAATATTCTAAGATTCAGCGACTATAGTCTCTTCTAGTCGTGGGAATATATTTCCTCATTCTGAGATTAAGCGACTAAGCCATTACCACATAATTTTCTAATTGAGATATGGTGACTATAATTTCTCTTAGTCGCCAGATGTTTTATGTCTCTCAATTCTTTTCTAGCGATCACGTGACTGAGCCATTCCTTCTATTAATTTACTTCTCTTAGCGATCACGTGACTATAGTTTTCTAAGTCACCAAATAAAATTTCTTCTATCTGAGATCTGGTGACTAAGCTTAGTTCATCTTTCAATGTTTAGCTATCTAAGATTACATGACTATAGTTTTCTCCAAGTCGTGAGAAGATTATTTCCTTTTAAGTTTTATTCAGTGATCACCTGACTGAAGTAGACATCTAGCAAACTGGTGACTAAAGGAAGTCTCCTAATCCTGAATAACTCATTCCCTTCTGTGAGATTAAATATGAGCCACCTGATCTTCATCTAACGGTAGTTGCTAGGTCTCATAAAGAAATAGTGACATCACAGATTTTCTAGTGACTAAAGGATAACCGTTAGATGAGAAGTTCATTAAAAAGATCAGACGGTAGTCGCTAGATCCTTTTAATCTTTATAGCTTGTTGACTTTTCTTCCAAGATCTGGCAACTAAAGGAAATGCTATTTGATTTTTCTTCTGGAGAATCAACGACTATAGTGGAACTCGTAATCGCTAGATGTTTTATGTTCTTAGTCCTTTATCTTGAGATCACCTGACTTAGGCAACTTCTGATTCAGAGATCTGGTGACTATAGTTTGTCCACTTAATCAATTAAGTCACGAGAAGATTATAAAGCATCTGGAGATTGCGCGACTAGCATTCATCGCTAGGTCTCAGGAAGATAGAGAATATGCTTCTTTTATCTGGCGACTTGGAGACTAGAGGATTTCTCGTGATCGGGAGATAAAGAGAAGTATGCTAAGAGTATCATGCAACCTAGCGACCAAGGTAAACATTAAAGCACACATGCTTTTAGAAAGTTTAAGTGACTTTGAAAAAGTAAGAAAAAAATAGAAAGTCACTTTTAAAAGAAAACTAAGGTTTTTTTTAAAAAATACAATGGCTAGTTCGAAGACTTTAAACCCTAACTTCTTTCTCTTTTGATACAAAGACATAATAAACCCTAATATCATTGGAAAATTTTTTAGAGAGGGTTTATTATGATCAAAAGATGACAAATTTCTTAAAAATTTTGGGGTGAAAATCAGAGTTGGGAAAAGGCACCAACATACGTTATGAGTTAGAACTAATCTATTTTATATGTATAATATATAATTATGTTATAATTGTTTATATTTTATATAGGTATGTGTATATGTGGGTGCACATGCATATATCCATGCTTATATAAATAATAATAATTGTATGTTTTTCATTAATTGTGTAAATGGTATGTTATTTATAATAAGTAAATAAAGTGAGTGAAATAAAGTATATTTAATGAATGTAATAAATAAAAGGTAAACATAATAATAATAAAAGGAAAATGTCCTTTGTAGTAAAATTAGCTATCTAGGAGGGAGTTGAACTCAAGACCTCCTAGAAGTTAGGCTACTTGTTTTCCTATTGTGCTACATGTTTTTCTTGAAAGGTATTTGTCTATTATTCTTGTTATGCTTTTATTTAAAAGATATTTTAATTAAATTTATTAAAACTTTGATTAAGTATTTTATGGGAAATTATTTGGTTGGCCCTCCAACAAACTATGGAAGTTGGAGAAGTTGATTCCCATAAAGAAACTCCTCCAACCACATAGTTGGAGGATAAATAATTGAAGATTTTTGTGTGTGGGGAGGATGATAATATTTGGAGGATTTGTTTTCTTTTGAATTGTTTGTAATTGATTTCTCTAAAAAAATTTGGTGAAAGTTTATGTGAGTTTGAGAGTCTCTAGTTGGTGAAGTCATCTGTGTGAGGATTGCTTGGATTTGATTGCTAGAGGAAGATTTCCAGAAGGATATCTACTCAAGGATTGAAGTTTCACAGAGATTCTCTAGCCAAGGAAGAGGATTCTCCACAGGACCCAAGGTAGGGTCGAAACTGGGAAGAATCTTCATTCTTCCTCTTTGTGTATGAATGTGTTTGTATATTATATGATATTAAATTATAACATGATTGTTGTCCTATGTGTCCAAAATGATATGTAAATGTTTTATCCTCTTCTTATTTCTACTATGTTTCCAAGAAGTAAATTATGTATAATTATATAGTTTTATTTATGTACCTTGTATTTCAAAATCTTCTTGGGAAGTTAGAAATGCTTGTGGTCATGTGGGAGGATGTGTTTATCTAATATTGAATGAAATAGGGAAATCTAGGAAGAAACAAGAAGGGTCATGAAGGTGTAGGATTGAGATGCAGTCCTTTTTTTTTCTTACTCTTTTCATCTTGTAGGATTCTTTGTGAATGGTTGTTTTTATTTTGATTAATTTAGTCTGTAGGCTCCTTAGTATTCTACTTTTTATCTCATTTCTTTCTAGAATATCCATGAGTGCTTCCAGAATTTAGAACTATTATTTCAACCCTACTGGTCCATATCTGTTTGTGTACCACCTTTCTTCATCCAGATCTACAACAAATTTGTTGGATAGATAGGATGGATTGATGGGCCATTTCTGAAGGGAAACTGGGAAACCTCAAATGGGTCGTGCCTAGATTAGGCAACCATAGTCCCCATAATGCCTAGTTTTACCCACAAGTTAGAGTTGACAGTCATATTTTATAGTTCCTGGTAGTTTATGTCAACCGAGTTGTTAATATTAACCGAGAAAACTAGTGATAATCAAGAATCCAGTGTTAACCGAGTAGACTGTATCAACCGAGCAAACTAGTGTTAACCAAGTAGCCAGTGTTAACTAAGAAGACTATATCAACTGAGTAAACTAGTGTCAACTGAGGAAGACAGTGTCAACCAAGCAAACCAGTGTCAACCGAGTAAAGTATTGTCAACCGAGGAAAACAAGCTTTATACAAGTATAACATTTCAGTATAAGTTTTTTATACTTTAAGTTGTACTTGTATAAAGGAATTAGGTATCTTCTGGGATGATTGAGATAGGTTTCAACCTCATAGGAGTTAAGATGCAAATTCTAGATTTTTTGGTTTTTAAAAAATTCAGACTTAGCCAAATTTCAGGCACATGAGATTTCCCTAGACTTTTGAAATAAGCTATGGAATGTTGTGTAAATGCATGTGGGAAGTTTTATGTTGTGTCTTATAAATTTCTATACATGGTTTTGATTATAATCTTTTGTTCATACTTGGCTTTTGGTAGAGTCCATAATATAAGGTCAAGACTTGTTCGGGTGGCCTGAGTGCACCAGAGGGCTCCCTAGACCTATGATATGGATCTTTTGAAAGTACTTGATGTTTTCATGGCTTGTGTGTGTGGGTAGGGGACTAGGTACCCTAGGTGAGTGGCTCACCATAGGTGTTGGAACCCTAAAGTGGTTACCAGATGATCCTATGGGTGGGTTAGTAAAAAGTGATAACCTAACAATGAATCTGGGAAAGGGGGGAAACAAAAGATAATGAAAAAAAACATATTAATGGCCACATAGTCCTATTGGAGTACCAAGACCATGGATAACTACCAAGATGGATCCCTATTCATAAAGGGGGGACCGGGGTTACATGGTTGCCAAGAAGGATCCCAAAATCTAGGATATGTGATGACACTCACCTAGAGGGTATGCTAGGAACCTAACCCTTGTGATTAGTAAAGTGATATATTGTTATGTTATTTCTTTTAGATTAGGGTTTTGTGTAGCCTTAGATTTATTAGGGCCTTTTGATTATCTTGGTTCTATCTCCTAGCATAGGGGGTGGAACTTCATCAGTTCCACATGGTTGGGTGGCAAAAATATTTCGAGGTCCTATTCGTGGTTTGTGACTTGGAAGAATTTAAATTTATGCATTGATGCAAATATTTGTATTTTGTATTATGTATTATTGAAAGGAAAAATGAAAAGATATGTTGTAATACCTTCAGGCCATTCATGTACCTATTATTACAAGATCTATTATCATAAATATGTAATTGAAAAGAAAAGCAATGTAATTTGGGAGGGATGGTTCTAGGATTTATTTCAAGGGTTGTTATTTGAAAGATCAAAGTTGGAAATATATTATGTCATGTTGAAATTATCTTTTCTATCTCTCCTATATTGAAATGAAAGAAAATGTTTATTATGCTAAGGTTAAAGATTTAATTTGTAAGGAATAGTTATTCAATGTGTAGGAAGGAGAAATGAAATTAGTATATAAAGTAAGAAATATAATTGTAAGTGAAATGTTATTTTCTTACCCTATCTCTTAAGTTCTAAAATGTGAAAGTAAAGAAAGGAAATGAAATTTAATTTGGATAAGAAATGTAAATATGTTAGTAAATGAATTCATTATGGGAACCTTAAGGAATGTAAATGTGAAGTAGTAATGATGTAATGTTAGAAAAAAAATTTATTAGTTGCAATTTTTGGTCATAAGACCTGATTCCTTATGGGTTCCCTGCGGGGAAATTACACAAAGATAGATTTGTTCATTTAGATAGATACAAAGGAGGCATAGTCAGATTTGGAGAAACACTCCTAAACCTATCATTGGTAGAGGAGCCATCACAATGGATGGAAAAAATATCACTGATGATGTTATTTATGTTGATGGTTTGAAACATGACCTACTGAGTGTTGGGTAGTTGGTTGACAAAGGCTACAGATTGGAGTTCAATGGAAACAAGTGTATCATTAACAACAAGGAAGGAGAAATAATTGCATCAAGATCAAAAACTAAAGGTAATGTTTTTCAGCTTAATCCAGAAGCAAGTTGTTTTGTTGCTAAAGTAGATGACAGTTGGCTATGGCACAAAAGACTATGTCATATCAACTTTGATAATATAGTTAAGATCAGTAATGTTAAGGCACTTAGAGACCTACCTTGCATAGAAAAGCCAATTGATACTATATGCAGGGAATGTGTAATGGGAAAGCATGTGAGGAATTCATTCAGGAGAAAGCATAATTCAACAAAGAACAAACTGGATCTGATTCATATAGACCTATGTGGACCAACTCAAACAAGATCATACTATGGTGAAAGGTATTTCATTTTGTTTGTAGATGATTATTCTAGAATGATGTGGGTTGCATTCTTGGAAGATAAGTTAGAAGCATTTGAGAAGTTCAAAATATTCAAAGCTAAGGTTGAGAATGAATCTGGACTTAAGATAAAATGTCTAAGGTCGGATAGAGGAGGCGAATTCACCTCTGATAGATTCTATGAGTACTATGAATAACATGGCATAAAGAGATAGTTAAGTGCACCTAGAACAACTCAGTAGAATGGGATTGCAGAGAGAAGGAATAGGATCATCCTTGACACAATGTGCACCATCATGGTTGAAGGAAAAGTTGCACACACCTATTGGAGAGATGCGGTCAATACAATAGTCTATACAATCAATAGAATACAATTAAGGCCTGGTGTTGACAAGACACCTTATGAGCTATGGTTTGGTAATGTTCCCATAGTGAAATACTTTAGAATCTTTGGAAGAAAGTGCTACATCAAGAGGGATGAAGCAGTAGGCAAGTTTGATGCAAGAAGTGATGAAGGTATTTTTCTTGGTTACTCTACTAAAAGTAAAGCTTATAGATGTTTTAACTTAAGATTGAAGAAGATCATTGAAAGTTCCCATTTTAAGACTGATGAAAAGTTTATAGTTCAAGAAAGATATCATGATTACTCACCTATGATTGAAGAATAACCTAGACCTTCCACTAGTGAGATAGTTGTTGAAGAGATGTTTGACAGTATCAATGTATTGTTCAATGACCTTGAAACAAGTGAAGAAGAAACTCAAAAGGAAGATGAGATAGTATCACCTAAAGTTCCAAAGTTTACATCTAGAAACCATTCTAAGAATGACATCATTGGAGATCAGAGCAACAAAGTCATAACAAGATCACAAGAAAATAATTTAGCTAGTAATGAGGTGGTATGTTTATTATCTCATATTGAACCTTTAAGTGTTGAAGATACATGTAATGATTCAGATTGGCATGATTCTATGAAAGAAGAACTAGATCAGATTATTAAGAATGACACTTGGGAACTAGTCCCAAGACCTAGTGATAAGAATGTGATTGGAACAAAGTGGATATTTAGAAACAAGATAAATGAAGATGGTACAGTAGTAAGAAATAAAGAAAGGTTAGTATGTAAGGGATATGCGCAAAGAGAAGGCATTGATTATTTAGAAACATTTACACCTATGAGAAGATTAGAAGCTATTAAGTTGTTTCTAGCTTATGAAATAGTCAAAAACTTCAAAGTCTATCAGATGGATGTCAAGTCAGCATTCTTGAATGGAGATCTGAAAGAAGAAGTATACATTTAGAAGCCAAAAGGATTCACTTTATCAGATAGACCTGATATGGTATGTAGATTGAAGAAGGCCCTCTATGGACTTAAGCAAGCCCCTAGAGCATGGTATGAGAGACTAGATGGATATCTAACAAAGATTGGATTCAAGAAAGGAGCAGTAGACTATAATCTATTCATAAGAGAAAAATCTGAAGGTTTACTACTTGTAGCTATATTTGTTGATGACATTATCTTTGGAGGTAATGACAAACTTAGTGTTAAATTTTCTAAGGAGATGCAAAGTGAATTTGAGATGAGCATGATTGGACTTATCAAATAATTTTTGGGATTAAATGTATAGCAGACAGAGAAATGTATTTTCATTAATCAATCCAAATATGTGAAAGACATATTAAAGAAATTCAAGATGGATGATTGCAAGCTAGTAGGGACACCTATGATAGTTGGATGCAAGCTTAAAAAAGATGATGACTCACCAAGAGTAGATATAACATTGTACAAGTCTATGATTGGAAAACTCATTTATCTTACTCAAACTAGACCTGATATTTCCAATGTAGTTGGTAGAGTTGGAAGATTTGCAGCAGAGCCTAAACAAAGTCACCTCGTGGTAGTAAAAAGAATATTTAGATACTTGCAATGTACTATAGATTATGGTCTATGGTATCCCAATTCAAAAAATGTTGAGCTTCATGTATATACTGATGTAGATTGGGCAGGATGTGTTGATGATAGAAAAAGCACATAAGGAGGAGCAGTGTTTCTTGGTGACAGACTTGTCACTTGGACAAGCAAGAAGCAAAATTGTATCTCTCAGTCAACAATAAAAGTGGAGTATGTTGTAGTAGCCCTGAATTGTTCTAAAATTGTTTGGATCAAGAAAATGATAAAGTATTTTGGAATTTAGATTCACTATCCTATTGTTATACATTATGATAACACTAGCACTATCAATACATCAAAGAACTCGTTGATGTGTAAAGACAAAATACATTGAGATCAAGTATCACTTCCTAATAGAGAAAGTAGCAGAAAAAGAAGTTAAGTTGGACTATGTAAGTACTAAAGATCAGCTAGCAGACATATTCACAAAGCCCTTTCAAAAGGATACTTTTGAGTATCTCAAGGAGAAGTTGGGAGTAATTCCCTTCTCTGATTCTGCCTAGAAGAAAGAGAATCAGTCCTCAAGGACTAATGGATGGTTGACTACTCTACCATAGGAGTAGTACCAGTGCTTAAACTATTTGGCACCCTTTTCCATTGATGTCAAAGGGGGAGTAATATATAGTCATGAAAAATAGAAGTAAAATAAGGAGTAATATACTAAGGGGGAGTAGTATTTAGTTATGGAAGTGGTTCAGTTGATGAAATGGGTAATGTTGAAGAATATTGCACTAGATGGAGGATTCATCCTTGGGGGAGTTTTGATGAGGAAATGTAGAATTTTATAAAAGAAATGTTCATTTGGATTGGTGGATTTTTTCATTCCATATGTTGCCATCAATGCAAAAGGGGGAGATTGTTGGAGATTTTCCAACAAGCTAGTGCTGACTGTATGTTTATCATTGATGACAACATATGGTAAGTAGCATGCATGAAAGACTTATGTAGTAAGCCTTAAGTATATGTAGGATGGAAATGTTATCAACATGATATAATGGACGTAGAGGTTAACTGTTACTACAGACAATTATATAGCAGCTTATGTTCATAGTGTTCCTAATAGAGTAACATGTAGTGTTCTATGTATGGTTTTCGATACAGTTATCATGGAGCCTTGAACATATGGATATGTGATGAAGATATTTTAGTGATGTTACATTCATGGAAGAAGATTTTGATGATTATTAATGATGAACTTATGTAGTCTCTATTCACCAGTAGCAGTTTCCTGTGTTTGTTCAGAAGAGTAGACAAAGATTATATTGGTTCATGAGTTGTGCCTATCATTTCAGTATGCTCCCTTGGAATTGATCTTGGAGAAGAGTTAGTAATGTCTGATTAAGAGGGCATGATGTAATTCATCTTGAGGAGAAAGATCCAATTAGTTTTGTAGAGCCAACAATGTGTAGCGTGTGTCTACAATTATCTTATTAGATAGGTCCCAGAATGTGATGCGTGCATAGTAGAGTTGACTGAATTATTATTGGAGTTTGATATGGCTTCTCTAATATGATTTCAAGGTGGTTCTAATAGGCTGACTTGGTTATATCATTTAGAGGAAAGATATTTACAGGCAGTCATTTGTAATTGCTAGGGTGTGGTTCAGAGTTGATTGTGAAGAGTAGAGCAGAGTGTGCGAAGTGTTGAGCCATTAGAAGAAGGTCTATGTGACCAATTAAAGTATTTGTGCTATACATTGGAACTAGTCCTGACAATAGGTCAAAGTGTAGTTCACCAAGATCCAGATATAGTGTGTATCTATCATTCAGAAGGTTGTAGCATTCACCCATTTGAGCAGTGTGCTCTAGGACAATGCGTCATCACCCTTAATAGGGTTAATTGTAAAAGACTCCTAATAGGGTTTGACCCTTGACTAGGTCTACTATACTAAACATATTGTAAAGAAACTCCTAACAAGGTTAAGGATCTTCTAACAAGGATCATAATACACTAGTACAAAATATTAGTTGGTGTGAATTCCCACCGGGGTTTTTACGTATTTGGGTTTCCCCATAACCAAAATATTTTTGTTGTGTTCAAGTGTTCTCTCATTATGTTTATGATTTATGGTTAAGTATACTTAATTGGATAAATAATTGAAACTTGTAGATAACTGATTCACCCCCCCCCTCTTAGTTATCTCTTAGGACTATTCCTAACAAGATGTTCTTTTGGAACCCTGTTTACTTTATTCTAGTCCAGTGTCTCTAGGAAGAGAAAATTCATCTCAGGCTATCCATGCATTGTGCCCATGTCAAAAGGCTTCTCCAAAGGTAGGAAGTTTGGAAACTTCTACAATTCATGCTTCAAAATCCTCTACTCACAACCCTTTCACGTAGAAAATCCCATTGTTATAGGTCTACAAAAATTCTAGTGCTATGGCCTCATCATAACTACATAACCTCATAGAATATGTAAGCCATCCTATCCAATTGAAAACTCGGATGCTGACCTAATCTTGCAATAGGGATGTATTATTTTATGACTCATGTCATATGGGTTTCCCACCCATTCTACCACTGAGAAATTCTGTAACCTTAAAAAATCCTAATCCTTTCAACTCCATCTACCTTCCCAACTTTCTACCTTCTTTTATACCAATATTCTTTTACCTCATATTCTCCTGAACTAGGGTTAGATGATCAACCCATTGAGCTTTCTAGTTCATTTAATGGGTAGTCTGGACAAATGGAAAATGTATTTTGAAAATTTTGGAAAGATTACAGCTGGAAATTTAGATTTTAAAAATAAATATATTAGGGAATTTCATATGTAGTATGTTTTCAAATCAATTGGTCAAAATGACTACACAGTAAAACTTTAGAAAAAACTAAATAGTGATGGATTTAAGAAAGGTTATTTATTGCAACACACAACTAAATAGACTTCCCCCAAAAAATATGGGGTAAGTGTTCGCACATGCTTGGTTTTTAAGTACAATAGTACTTGGATGAATCACTAAATTAATTACGATGCAACTGATAATTATGTCAAATTAAGTAAAAACATATTTTAAAAAATAAATGAATGCATACCTGTGAGTATAAAAACCTTTAAATGCCCAAATATGGAAAGATTCAATGATGTGGACCAAGCAAAAAGTAATAACTAGTGCAATGATGAATGAATATGGCATAAAAAGGTGATGGGATATGATGTGATGGATTCATTTTTATGGAAAAAGATATTTTGTGGGAATTTTTTTTTTATTATGGCTACATTCATGTAGAGTCAAAGAGATGACCAGAGGAATTACTTACTTCAATTGGCTATAGGAGAGCCATCAGCTAGAGGAGGTCCATTGGCTGTAGGAAAATCTTCAACTGGAGGAGTTCCATCAGCTGCAGGAGGTTCATCAACTGTAGGAGGTTCATCAGCTGCAGGATCTTTATTAGTTGTAGGAGGATCATCTGGGACAAGAGGAATCTCAAAATTCCATAGGAAGTCAACCTTTTGTTTCTAGCTTATGGTATAGAAAAGTCTATGTCCATTCACCAGCAACTTAAAATGTACAGGGTCAATGGTGGATAGATGAACTACACCATTACCATAAACATGTTCAATTTCATAGGGGTGAAGCCATCTTGTAGTGAGCTTACCTCACGTCTCCTAAAATATGGAGACATACAAAAGATCCCAATCACTAGGAACAAACTATTTGTTTAGGATATGTGAATCATGCCACTTTTTGCATTGTAACTAGACTATCTCAATTTTTTGCAGGGTTACTTTCCTCATTTCATCTAGATGGTTGAGCTACATGATCCTATTGCATTATGTTGTAGGAAGATCAATATTGAGTTGTAATGTTATCCATAAGGTTTTATGCTCAAACTCAATGGGCATTATAGCATTCTTCCCATAAACCAATTCAAAAGGAGTGAAACTAATTGTTGTCTTCCATATGGTCCTATATTCCCAGGTGGCTTCTTGTAATCTGGTGCTCTAGTCCTTTTTATGTATCTTAACTATTTTGGTTAGGATTGCCTCTATTTTCCTATTAGTGATTTCTTCCTGACCATTTTCTTGTGGATGATATGGACTTGATTTTCTATGACGAATATTGTACTCTTTCATTAGGGAAGTGATCAATGTTGAGGTGAATTAAGCACCCTGATCAATGGCCAATTATTTGGGTACACCATAATGTGTCAAGATTTCCTCATATAGAAATTCATCTACCTTGTTATTCTTGGCATGCTTGATGACTCATATCTCCACCCACTTTGTCATGCAGTGAGTGCATACTAGGATATATAAATTGTCATTAGATGAGGGACTGATGGGCCCAAAAAAATCCAATCCCCATTTATCAAATGGAGTGACTACCACTTGAGGAAAGAGATGAATTTCATTAGACTTAGTCAGCCACCCCATCCATTGGTATCTATCACACTTCCTAGTGTAGTTGACCACATCCTTATATAGGGTTGGCCAGTAGTATCCGATGTTCAATATCTTCATCATTGTTCTTTTGGATGCAAAATTCCCTCCACAAGGCTCATCATGATAGGCATGAAGGATGTCATAATTCTTATCCTCCCTAACACATCTCCTCAATATTTGATCAAGGCTAGTATAGAACAAATAATCAACAATCCATGAAAAGTTGAAAGTCTTTTCTATTAGCAACCTTTTTTCTTTTGAGGAGAAATATGGAGGTACCTTTTGAGAAACCAAATAGTTAGAAATGTTAGCATACCAGGGGACCTTAGCTGAAATTGAGAACAAGTGGTCATCATGAAATCTATCATTGATTACATGAGGTTCATCCACATTCTGCAATCTTAAGAGGAAATCATCAACTACATTGGACTTGCCTATCTTATCCACTATTATTATATCAAATTCATACAATAGAAGAATCCATAAGGCCAATCTTCCTATGATACCATGTTTGTTAGCCAAATATTTTATGGATGCATGATCAGTATGCATGAATATTTGATAGACAATGATGTAATGGAAATTTTTGTTTGGAGCATAAATAAGAACCAAAACTTCCTTCTCTGTGACTGTATAGTTCAACTATTCTCTTTGAAAATTTTTGCTGATAAAATAAATGGCATGCTCTACCATACCTTCCTTCTATCCAAGAAAAAATCCTACTACATGATCTGAGGCATCAGTGTGAATGTAGAATGGAAGACCCTAATTAGGACCCTATAGAATGGGAGCCTAAGTCAGGATAGACTTCAGCTGCAAGAAAGCTTCATCATAGCTTGGTGTCCATAAAAATTATAAATCCTTGGTGAGAAGAGAATACATGGGACTAGCCATTTTTATGAAGTCCTTAATGAATCACCTATAGTAGCCAGCATGTCCAAGAAAACTTTAGACATCTTTCTACTTGGTTGTCATGCGCAAATTCAAAATAACTTTAATTTTGGTAGGATCCACTTGGATGCTAACAACAAATATATAATGATCTTACACTACTCCTTCTTGCATCAACATGAAGAACTTTTCACTATTCAAAGATAGGTTATGTTCTTCACACCTTGTAAGAACTTTTCCCAAGTTTTTCAAAGACTCCTCATAAGTTTCTTCATACATTGTAAAGTCATCCATATAGATTTCCATACAATCATGAGAGATATCAACAAAAATGTTGATAACTACCCTCTGGAAAATTGTTGGTGCATTACAGAGGCCAAAAGGAAAAACTGAATAGGCAAAAGTTCCCCATGGGTAGGTGAATGTGGTCTTTTCCCGGTCCTTAGGAAGAATCCTGATTTGGTTGTATCCATTGTACCTATCTAGGAACAAAAAATACTTCTTACCTACTAAGGAGTCTAGGACTTGGTTAATGAATGGAAGGGGGAAGTGATCCTTCTTAATGGCATTGTTAATTTCCCTATAGTTAACACACACCCTCCACTTAGCTCCTTTCTTGGGAACTATGACTAATGGAGAAAACCATTATCTGTCTGAGATAGGATATATAAAACTAGCATTGAGAAATTTTTGTAGTTTAGTCTTTACTATTTATCTTAATGCAAGGTTAACACACCTTTGAAATTGCCTAATAGGGGGTTTATCTTCCTTTAGGTATATCCTACGGGTACACAGTTTTGGGTCTAGGCCTTTCATGTCTACATAATCCCATGCAAAAGTTGCAATATGGTCCTTTAGTAATTTAGTCAAAGATGTTTTCTGATGAGGAGTAAGTTGGCTATTAAGGGTGCAGGAGCACCCTCAAAAGACTGAATCAGAAGAAGAGAACTGATGCTAAGGAGGCCAAAATTCTTCTTTCAATGTATCCCTATTTGCTTAGATAACAATGTATTCTCATAAGAGTCCTAATGTTCAATCAAGTGCTTTTGGGTGGCCATATAAATCTAAGACACTTAGATTGAGGGGATTGATAAAAGAGATGTATAAGGTTATATTTAGTCTTAATTGGGAATTTAAGGTCTTTATTAGGCCCTAAGAAGTCTTAGGTCATCACCATAGACCTAGGTCACATAATTATTAAAGGATATGCAACAAATGTGAAAAGTTGCACAAAACTTGCAAAAGTTGCTAAACAGTTGCTTTGCAACATTAGCAACTTGTTAAACAATCTATTACCACCGAATGTCTACCCTCTCTAACTAACCAAAGATGGTTAAAATAGTTGGGAGGGGTCTATTTAAGATTTAATTTGGTCATACCAATGTGTGAGTGCATGGTAATGTAATAGATTTTGAAAATTAATAAAATATACCCCATTTTCTACAATTTTTAGACTGAAGCATCAATTGTACGGCCTGGTACGAATGGTGGATGAAGGGAGATTGATTGGAGAAGTTTATTATGGCTCTTTCCTTCATTTTTCAAGTGGTTTTAAGTCTTTATCCTACCTGGTCTCTGTGTGATTAGAACTTCAAGGTCACTACCCTGAATTTAGGATAGACCTTAGGGTTTTAAGGCTTTTTGGCCATTTCTTGCAAATTGACCATGAGAATCTAATGAAACTTGGTGGAATGCAAGAATGGCCTATGTATATTAAAATTATAAGAGGTGATAATTTTTCATCTAGGGAAGGGTGGAGAAATAGGAAGCCCTAGGTAGGCATCTCTATGTGACTACCTTCTAGATAGGCTGCAACAGACCCCATAACTTTTGATGGGTGATGAATCAAAGTACCAAATTTTGGACTTGGAGTGTCCTGCCCTATCTTAAGAGTCTCCAATTGTTAAGGATAGGAAATCAATACATTTGAGAGGATTTCCTTCTTTAGAGCCCCTAATTAACCCTATTAGCCCTAGATGTCTTGAGTGTCCTTTGGTGGGATAAATTCAAAATTAAATCCCAACCTTTACAAAACTAAAAGAACACTAAAAAGGGTGTCCAAAACTATCCTTATATTTTTGGTTTGTGTGGGAAAATATTAAGTCCAAATTATCCTAGTAGGAGGGCTACAAGGAAATTGACTAGGTTCCTAGAACTAGAAATTGGAGAATGCTATACTTTCAAATTGAGATTATCAAGAAGGAGTCAGGAGGGTGTTGATTCATACGTCAAGTTTTCAAGGAGGTTGTGGAGTGAACAAAACATATTTTCCAAGAAGTCCTACTTGTAGAAGTCCTATTCATTCCTACTGGTGGTTTGTGGATTCAAACTTGGGGATTGTGGGATTGTCTACATCAATTGGTATCAGAGCTCCTAAGGTCCTTAGGAGAAATAATAAACCATGTTAGAGAATAGTGATGAAGAAGTGCCAAGAAGAGTAACTAATGCAGAATTGGTGAAACTTTTTAGAGAGTAAAAGGAAAGATATGAGGCCCAATTGGAGAAGATGGAAAGAGACATTAAGACATTGTTAGAGAAGATGGATAAGGGAAGCATTGTAAACTTTGATGAGGATGCCATGGGGAGTGAAGAAGAACCCCCTGAGTAGGAGGAAGAACAAGTGTCTATTGATCAAAGGATCCTCCTGAAGACATTGAAGTACATGGAGAGAAGAACCATGGATGCAAGATTGGACCTGCCTGTCTATAATGGGAAACTAGACCCTGATGTTTCCTTGGATTGGATTGATGATCTCTCTAGTTTTTTTTACTATGAGGACATCCCTAAAAACTAGAGGGTGAAAATAGCCAAGTCAAAGTTGTAGTGGTCTACCCTCACATGACGGAATTTCACTCAAGATGAAAGAGTGAAGGAAGGAAAGAGACCAGTCACCACTTGGAAGAAGATGGGGGGTCTATTGTGGGAAGCATATATCCCTATAGATTATGAAGTCCAAATTCATAAGAATAGGATGGGTTTGATACAAATAGACCAAGATGTCTCAACATACACTAAGGAATTTAGGATGCTTGGGATGAAATCCAAATTGGCAAAATTGGAGATTGTGAAACTTGATAGGTATATGCAAGGCTTGAAGGTGTCCATTCAAGATGAATTAAGAATGAGTACCATAACTACTATCAACCAATGCTATCGATTGGCATTAAAGGTAGAGGAGAAGATGAGATGGAAACAAGACTAGGCAAATAAAAGTAGAGGTGTAAACAATAGTAGAGGTTTCCAAGGTAGAAGTCAACATAATGAAGGTAGATCGAACTCTAAGGAGTTTGGGGAGTCAAGCCAAGATAACCATAGAGGGGACAACCATCCTAGAGATAAATCTAAAAGAAGAGGGAATAGTTCTAGAGGAAGAAATGGGGGAAGAGGCCTAGAATGTGTGAAGTTCTATAGATGCTATCAAGCATGACACTTAGCATCTAAGTGCCCTAAGAAGAAGAAAAAGAAAGGGGAGAGGAGAGCTAACCTTGTCATGGAAGAAGAGGATCAAGGGAAAAATGGCCAAGGATCCTATGTACTGCTTGAGGAGGGAGAAAACTTGATGCTTAGGAGAACATTGCTAAAGACACTAGTCACCCAAGAACCACCCCAAAGAAAGAATCTATTCAGATCCTCATGCAAAATTGGAGGCAAGGTATGTAAGTTGGTTATTGATAGTGGTTCTATTGACAATTTGATCTCTATTGAAGTAGTAGAGAATCTGAAACTAAGAAGGGTCCCACACCCCACCACTTAAAAAGTGTCTTGGCTTACTAAGAGCCAACAAACTATCATTGAAGAACAGGCTTGGGTGGAGTTCCAACTTGGGAAATACAAAGACAAGGTACTCTGTGATATATTCTCAATGGATTCTTTCCATCTTCTCCTTGGGAGGCCATGGAAATATGATGTGGAAGCACATCATGATGGAAGGTTAAACACTTACTCAATCATGCACAAAGGTGAGAAGGTAACATTCCTGCCCCATTATGATCATGTTGAAAGTGAATCTAAATTTCTATTTGTAGGTGAAAAGGAGTTTGTAAGAACTATTAAGAAGGAAGGAAATCCTTGTTATGCTCTTGTTATTTTTCCTAAGAATGATAGGAAGAAGGGAAAGGAATTCAAAGAAGAAACCTTGAGAGGGACTGGCCCCAAGGAAGTGACTGATCTACTTGAGTAGTATAAAGACATTTTGTCTAAGGACTTGCCTAGTGAGTTTCCTCCCATCAGAGAGATAAGCCATCACATTGACCTTATCCCTAGAGCCACCTTGCATAAAAAAGAAACATATAAGCTAACCCCTGAACAAAAAAAAGAAATGGCTATGAAGATACAAGAACTTCTAGACAAAGGGTTGATTACCAAAAGCTTAAGCCTTTGTGCAGTACCTTCCTTTCTTGCCCCAAAGAAAGAAGGCACATGGAGGTTGTGCACTAACTCTAGAGCCATCAATAGGATCACAATAAGATATAGGTTTCCCATGCCTAGAATTGAAGACCTATTGGATCATTTAGTGGGTGCAAGGTATTTTTCTAAGGTGGACTTGAAGAGTGGATACCACCAAATTAGAATCAAGACTGATGATGAGTGGAAAATGACATTCAAAACCAATGAAGGCTTGTATGAATGGAGGGTGATGCCCTTTGGGTTATCTAATGCCCCTAGCACATTCATGAGACTCATGAATGAAGTTCTCAAATAATTCTTGGGAAAATTTTTCATTGTGTATCTAGATGACATCCATATTTTTAATAAAACAAAAGAAGACCATATAAGACATCTAGATCTAGTCCTCAAAAGATTAAAAGAGGAGAAACTTTTTATCAACTTGGAGAAATGTATTTTTTATGCAGGAAGAGATTGTGTATTTAGGCTTTGTGGTTGCAGGAGGAAACATAAAGATGGATCTTGATAAGATAGATTCTATTCTATCTTGGCCTTCTCCAAGGACAATGACAGAAGTGAGGAGCTTTTATGGCCTTGCATCATTCTATAGAAAGTTCATTAGGAACTTTAGCCAGTTGTGTGCTCTAGCAATGGAGACTATCAAAGGGGGACAAAAGAACAAGTTTGTGTGGACTGAGGAAGTATAAGACTCTTTTTAGCATCTGAAGCAATAGGTATCTGACAGACTAGTCTTAGCATTTCCTAATTTTCAAAAGGTTTTCAACATAGAATGTGATGCTTCTAACACTGCAGTAGGAGTAGTACTAAGCCAAGAAGGAAGGACAATAGCATTTTTCAATGAACAATTGAATGATGCTAAGAGTAAATACTCCTCTTATGACTTGGAACTATATGCACTAGTCCAAGCACTGAAAAAATGGAGACACTATCTCCTACCAAAAGAGTTTGTGGTCTGGATAGATAATCAAGCTCTGAGTTTTCTAAATAGTTAAGAAAAGTTGGGCCACAAACATATGAAATGGGTTGAATTCATTCAAGCCTTCACCTTCTCCATAAAGCATAAGAAGGGAGTTTCTAGTCAGGTGGAAAATTCTCTAAGCAGAAGGACCATGACAGTGCAAGAAATCAGGCTCCAAAGTGTCAGTATTGAGTCTTTGAAGGACATGTACATATCTAATGAAGATTTCAAAGACATCAAATTTTCTATGATTTTTCAGAGGCATATCACAACTAGTATGCAGGCTTCCTGATTTAGGATGGACTCTTGTTTAAGGGACATCAATTGTGTATCCCAAAGTGTTCTATTAGAGAGAACATAATTAGAGAGAAACATGCAGGAAGCATGGGAGGACACTTTGCATGGATAAGACCTTGGAGTAGGTCAGGAGGTTCTATCATTCGCCCAAGATTCCCACTAAGGTAAGGAATTTTGTGGATTCTTTCACCATATGTCAGAAATAGAAGGGTAATTCAACCAATACAGGACTGTAGCAACCATTGCCCATTCCCACTAGACCTTGGGAGAGTTGCAACATGGACTTTGTCATGGGTCTACCAAGGACACAAAGAGGATTTGATAGCATCTATATTGTAGTGGATAGAATTAGTAAAATGGTCCATTTCATTCCTTGTAAGAGAAGAAGTGATGAAACTTATGTAGCCAACCTCTTCTTTAAGGAGATTGTTAGAATCCACGGTCTACCCCAAACAATAATCTCTGATAGAGATGTAAGATTTGAAGGTCACTTTTGGAGGACCTTGTGGAAAAATTTAGGGAAAAATCTTCATTTCAGCTCTACCTATCATCCCCAAATGGATGGGTAAACTGAACTTGTCAATAGGTCATTGGGAAACCTATTAAGATTCCTAACCAAGCAATATGGAGAAAAATGGGATAGTATTCTTGCCCAAGAAGAATTTACATTCAATGACTCCATCAATAGGAGTACAGGTAAAAGTCCATTCCAAGTTGTTTATGGGAAGAGTCCAAGAGGTATTCTTGAGTTAAGGGATCTTCCTCAAGGAGGTCATGTGAGTACCCACGGTGAAGAATTTTCCACCAATATCCAAGAAATGCATGAATAGGTCAAACTAGCATTGTAAAGAAGTTCAATGAAGTACAAAGAAAATGAAGACAAAAAGAGAAGAGACCTTCAGTTTTAGATTGGAGATTTGGTGTGGGTATACCTCAAGAAAGATAGATTACCAAAATGCAAACACACAAAGTTGATGATGAGATAAGTTGGTCCTTGTGAAGTCATCAAGAAACTAGGATTGAATGCCTGTGAGGTTGCTTTAGCTTTAGATTTGGGGATCTCACCTATCTTCAACATTTGTGACTTAACCCCATACAAAGGCTCATTGGATGTGCCTGCAAGCATTCAAGATGAGAGCTCCAACAAGATGCAACAGATCTTCCACACCATGAGCTAAGGAAACTAGATGAGATACTTGACACCAAGATTGTCAAATAGACAAGGAAGAATTTCTACAAGAAATATTTTGTTCAGTGGGAAGGATATCCAAAAGAAGAATCTATGTGGATAGATGAGGCAAAGATGAAGAGACTTGGCATAAGTCTTTAAGAAATAGTCTCAAGAGGACATGATAATCATTCACCCTAGGAGTATGGTGTAGGAGCACCCTCAAAAGACTAAATCAGAAGAAGAGAACTGATGCCAAGTAGGCTACAAGTCTTCTTTTAATGCATCCCTATTTCCTTAGATAAAAATGTATTCTCATAAGATTCCTAATGTTCAATCAAGTTCTTTTGGGTGGCCATATAAACCTAAGACACTTAGATCAAGGGGACTGATAAAAGAGATCTCTAAGGTTAGATTTAGTCTTAATTAGGAATGTAAGGTCTTTATTAGGCCCTAAGAAGTCTTAGGTCATCACCATAGGCCTAGGTAGTATAAGGATTAAAGGATATGCAACAAATTTGAAAAGTTGCACAAAACTTCCCAAAGTTGCTAAACGGTTGCTTTGCAACTTTAGCAACTTGTTAAAAAATCTATTACCACCGAATGTCTACCCTCTCTAACCAACCAAAGATGGTTAAAATTGTTGGAAGGAGTCTATTTAAGATTGTATTTGGTCATACCAATGCATGAGTGCATGGTAATGTAATAGATTTTGAAAATTAATAAAATATACCCTATTTTCTACAATTTTAAGACTGAAGCATCAATTGTATAGCCTAGTATGGATGATGGATGAAGGGAGATTTATTGGAGAAGTTTCTTATGGTTCTTACCTTCATTTTTCAATTGGTAGGCATCTCTATGTGACTACCTTCTAGATAGGCTACAACAGACTGCATAAATTTTGATGGGTGGTGAATCAAAGCACCAAATCTTGGATTTGGAGTGTCCTGCCCTATCTAAGAGTCTAATTGTTAAGGAGAGGAAATCAATCCATTTTTGAGGAGTTCCTTCCTTAGAGCCCCTAATTAACCCTATCAACCCTAGGTTTCTTGAGTGTCCTTTGGTGGGATAACTTCAAAATCAAATCCCAACCTTTACAAACCTATAAGAACACTAAAAAGGGTGTCCAAAACTATCCTTAGGATTTTGGGTTGTGTGGGAAAATATTGAGTTAAGTCCAAATTACTCAAGTAGGAGGGCTACAAGGAAATTGGCTAGGTTCCTAGAACTATAAATTGGAGAATGCTATACTTTCAAATTGAGAGTATCAAGAAGGAGTTAGGAGGGTGTTGATTAATGCATCAAGTTGGAAAGGAGGTTGTGGGGTGAACAAAACATATTTTCCAAGAAGTCCTACCTGTAGAAGTCCTATTCATTCCTAGTGGTGGTTTTTGGATTCAAACTTGGGGATTGTGGGATTGTCTACATCAATTAATATTCAGGCAGTGGCCAGGAGTGTTGGAAATATAGATGCAGTAACTGAGAGGGGGGGGGGGGGGGTGAATCAGTTAACCACAAAAATATTATCACTGATCCCTTAAATATCTTAACAAATTATTTACTGTGCCACTCGGTAAATATACAGAGAAATGCTGAAAACTTGATCCTTGAAGTGTGTAATAATTAAACTGTTCTTAAGCATTCATCATTGTTTAACTTACATGAATAAAGAAAATAGCATGAACACAAGAGACACCAAATTTACCGTGGAAACCCAATATGGGAAAAACCACCAATGTAACTAGTTACTATTTTTCACTCTTCTGAAGTGATGCCTGGTTAGAAGCCAACCCAGTAAAAGGTTACAAAACACACTGTTAGGTGTGACCTTGTTAGAGGATTTAATCACCTTGCTAGGAGTGGCCTTGTAAGAGGTCTTGAAACAATTCAATAGAACTGTTACCTTGTTAGAGGATTTACAAAATGGTTGTTAAACCAACTTGGTTAAGAGATTTTGATATCACTGCTACAATTGCTAGAGAGTAACAATGAAATGACCTGCAACTGAATTGCTGAATATAGATCTCTGTTCTATTTCACTAGATCCTTACTGATCAATTAAATCTTTGCTGCTCCTCAAGGATATCTTACCATCCTTCAAAATTCACACACACCTTTCTTCAAAATGATTTCTGCATGCTGTATATCTTTTATTCACCACTTGACCTTCTATATATATATTCCATTTCATAATCATTTAGATTGTCAAGTTGGCATTAATAATTATTATAACAGTCAGCTGGGATAAACAAACTGTAATAACAAAATTCTTTGAAAGGGCCGACCTTGCTCGGTAAACATTAATCTTGAAAAGATTTCCTTCAGTGACCGAGAGAACTCGATAACCACAGTGAGTTCTACAACATCCTTTGGAGACCGAGAGAGCTTGGTAACCACTAATTTTCCTTCGATAACCGAGGAGGCTCAATTAACACTGTTACCCTATCATGTTTCCTTTAGACACCTAAGAGAACTCGGTAGACACTAAAAACCACCTGGTTGACTAACTGAGCTTGGTAGATACTGAGAGTGATAATTGATATGACATTTGTGTGACATCAAAGACAACACATAGCTAATCCAATAATGTCCTTCAGACAATTGTATCCAACAATCTCCCTCTTTGGCATTGATGGCAACACAACCTGTCATAGCACAATGAAATTTCACAGAGAAACCAAGAGTAAGAAACATATCCTTAGTTTCATTCTGATTCCCATCATCTTCAAACTTCTTTCTCTGACTGAGAACTCTCCCTCTTAACTTCTCAAATTATTCTTCTTAGAAATTTCTTGAAATGATAGAAAACTCTCCCTCTTTGACAACACATGCCAAAGACAACTTACACAGTTTCGGTAAATATTAATGTACCTTATGTACTGATTCATATGCAATGATTCTCTAACTATGCTGCATCAACTGATTGATCTTCAACATGTTCTGGTTGATGCATCACTAAAACTTTATTTAGTGAAGTTCAGACAGGAGAGTGACCCCTAACTTGCCTCTTAGATAAAAGAATGCATCCTTAGGTAGTGGCTTGGTGAAGATATCTGCAATTTGTTCTTTTGTATGAATATATTCCAATTTGATTTCCTTGTCCTGCACCAATTCTTTGACAAAGTGATATTTAATTGCAATGTGCTTGGTTTTGGAATGCATTACTAGATTCTTTGAAATATTTATTGCACTTGTATTATCATAAAACATAACAACTGGTTCTTTGATCTCAACCTTCATGCCTTCCAAAAGTTGTTTAAACCATATAATATTAGAGCAGTGTACTGTTGTAGCAACATATTCTACTTCTATTGTGGATTGGGATGTGCAGTTTTGCTTTTTACTAGTCCAAGATACTAACCTCTTGCCAAGAAAGAATGCTCCACCACTTGTACTCTTTCTGTCATCAATGTTTCCTACCCAATCAGCATCAGTAAACACTTTTAAATCTAGATTGCCTCCAAATTTATACCACAAGCCATAATCTTCAGTTCCCCTTAAATACCTCAAGATTTTTTTGATTGCCATCATGTGATTTTCTCTAGGTTTAGCCGAGAATCTTGCCACTATTCCAACTGCTAAGGCAATATCAGGCCTTGTGTGTACTACAAACTATAATTTTCCAATCATTGATCTGTATAAGGTCTGATCTACTTCTTTTGAATCATCATATTTGGTAAGCTTCAGTCCAGTACACATGGGTGTACCAACTAGTTTTGAATCTTCCATATCAAATTTCTTAAGTATTTCCTTGATATATTTAGACTGAGTAATGTAGATACCATTTTTGTTCTGCTGAATCTGAAGTCCAACAAAGAATTTTATCTGACCAAACATAGACATTTCAAATTCTTTGTTCATAAGCTCTAAAAATTCTTTGCACTGATCATCATTTCCTGTAAACACAGGTATCATCCACAAATATTTCTGCCAAAACAATTTTTTTATTTGATCCTTCTTTGATGTATAAATTGCTATTGTCATTAGCCCTTTTGAAATCAATCTGAGTAAGATAGTTATGTAATCTTTCATACCATGCTCTAGGAGCTTGTTTCAGATCATACAATGCTTTGTGTAATTTGCAGACCATATCCCTTTTGTCTGGATCAATAAAACCTTCAAGTTGCTTAATGTAGACTTCTTCCTCAAGAATACCATTGAGAAAAGTAGATTTGATATCCATCTGATATACCTTAAATCCTTTATGTGCTGCATATGCAAGTAAAGTCCTCACACCTTCTAATCTTGCAACAGGAGAAAAAGTCTCTCCATAATCTATTCCTTCTTCTTGAGAATATCCTTTACATACCAATCTTGCTTTGTTTCTTGATACTTGACCATCTTCATTCAACTTATTTCTGAATACCCATTTTGTCCCAATTACATTTTTATCTTTAGGCCTAGGTACAAGAGTCCATGTCTTATTTTTCTCTATTTTCTCTATTTCTTCATTCATAGCCTCAATCCAACTTTCATTTTCTAATGCATCTTTGACATTTTTAGGTTCAAAATCAGCAAATAAACATGTACCTTTTAGTTTACTTCTTGTCATAGTACCATCTGATTTGTTTCCAATAATCTGATTTGGTTTATGATGCTTTCTGACGTAGTTGGCTAATACATGTTCCTTGCTTCCTGAATGAGTTACATTGTCATCTTCTTCATCTTCAGGTTCGGATTGCTTGGGCTCGGTAGATACTTGCTCAGTAGCTTCAGACTGAGACTCGGTACTTTGTGACTCAGTCTGAACTTCTTCTTGTGACTCGGTTATTGTACTAGGCTCAGTAGATGTAGTCTCCTTACATGTGTTTGGAAATGTATCAGGTTCAATGTAAAAAAATTTTCTATAGTCCTCTAGTTCCTTTTTGCTTTCTTCTTCAATCTTTTCTACAAACTCATCAATTCTCACATGTGCACTTTCTATGATTTTGTGAGTAGACAAATTTAGACATCTATATGCCTTACTTTTGCAAGAATATCCCAAAAATATTCCTTCATCACTTTTTACATCAAATTTTCCTTTTCTAGATTCTTTTAAGATGTAACATTTACTACCAAATACTTTTAGGTAACTTACATTTGGTTTGTAGCCATACCATAGCTCATATGGAGTCTTGAATGTGTCTTTTCTCAACTTTACTTATTTCAAGGTATGAACTGCAGTGCTGATAGCTTCCTTGCAATATTTCATAGCAATGTTCTTTTCAATCATTAGAGTCCTTGCACAGTCCATGATAGATCTGTTCCTTCTTTCGGCTATTCCATTCTGCTCAGGAGTTCTCGGGGCTAATACCTGTCTTTTGATTCCTCTTTCAATGCAGAAATTATTGAATTCATGGGAGATGAATTCACCACCTCTGTCTGATCTCAAGCATTTTATTCTTTTTCCTGTTTCCTTTTCTACTCTTGCTAAATACCATTTGAACTTCTCAAATGCTTCAGACTTTTCTCTTAAATACATAACAGTCATCATTCTAGAATAATCATCAACAAAGAGAATAAAGAATTTTTCTCTGGTATAGCTCTCAATTCCAATAGGTCCACATAAATCAATATGCACAATTTCCAAAATATCTTCAGACTGATAGTTTTACTTTTGAAACTAGACTTTCCCATTTTACCAATTTGACAATTCTTGCATAGACCAACATCAGGTTTCTTTAAAGTAGGAATACCTCTTACTTTCTTGAATTTGCTTATTTTCATCATGTTGTCAAAATTTACATGACATAACCTTTTGTGCCATAACCAAATTTCTTCAATTTGAGCAATAAAACATGAGTAATCACCAAGATCAAGATAAAACAGGTTACCTTTAGTTTGTTTGCCTAATCCTATCAGTTTTCCTTTGTCATCCAGCAGTCTTGCTTTGCCATTCATGAATTCAACCTTGAATCCAATGTTGATTAGCTGTGCTACACTTAGAAGATTATGCTTTAGTCCTTCAACCCAATATGCATTATCACATATAAGTTCTTTGGTTAATGAAATTAGTCCCTTTCCTTTTATACAACAGGGTTCATTGTTTCCAAACCTTACATTACCACCATCAAAGTTTTCAAAGTGTTCAAACTTGGTCCTGTCACCAGTCATATGATGTGAACATCCACTATCTATAATCCATGTATCATTCTTGCTTATATGACAGATAAGTGCCATCTCATCTTCATCATTATCAGATTCATCTTTTATAGCAATGAAAACAATTTCTTCTTCACCATCATCTAAATCTTTAGCTAAACAGCATGTTTTCTTACCTTTATCCTTGAATGATTTAAAAATTTTCTTGCCATTGTACTTGTAATTTTTCTTCTCATCTTTGCTTTGCTTGTTTGGACACCTAGCTGCAATATGACCAATTTCTTCACATGAAAAATAGATTAAGGGAGTTTTACCTTTGTATTTTCCTTTGCCTCTTGAATACTTCTTTGCAAGTAATGCTTCAATAACTTCAAGATCGCTATCAGAACTTTCCTATGATTCTTCTTCACTTTCTGATTGGATTTTCTTCCCTTTCTTGAGTGAAAGTTTGGCCTCAAAAGATGATTCAATATTTTTAGAAGTTGGAACATAGTTGTCATAGTTATCTAGTTCAAAGGCTGTCAATCTTCCAACTAAGGCATCCAAAGTTATATTGTGATTTTCTTCACATCTTCTTTCTTGAATAGTAGAAACTCTTATTGCATAAATAGGGAGTAATGTTCTAAGAACCTTACTTATAACCATTTCATCATCAATTTTTCCTCCAGAAGCTCTGATTAAACTAAAACTTGTCTTGATCCTTTCAACATATTTTGCAATGTTTTCTTCTTCTCTCATTTTCATTTGATCAAACTGTCCTCTTAGGCTCTCTGCTTTGGCTCTCTTCACATTGTCATCACCGCCATAGATTTTCTTCAGCTTGTTCCACATTTCATGAGCAGTTGTGCAGTCTTTGATTTCATCAAATTCTTCATAGCTAAGAGCTGATGCAATGTCTATCATCATAGTGTTATGGTTCTTCTTCTCTACAATGTCTTCAATAGTTAATGTGCCAATAGGAATTGTATATTCTTGATCAATATATTTGCATCCTGAATCACCAATGGAAGCCAGATGTAGTCTCATGAGACCTTTCCATGCTGAAAATTTATTTCTGTTAAGCCTTGGAATTTCTCTTTTGTAAGACATCCTAATCTTTAGCTTAGGTCCTTGAAACCCTTCCTGCAAGTACCAAAAGCTCTGATACCAATTGTTGGAAATATAGATATAGTAACTGAGAGGGGGGGGTGAATCAGTTAACCAAAAAAATATTACCACTGATCCCTTAAATATCTTAACAAATTATTTACTGTGCCACTCGGTAAATATACAGAGAAATGCTGAAAACTTGATCCTTGAAGTGTGTAATAATTAAACTGTTCTTAAGCATTCATTACTGATTAACTTACATGAATAAAGAAAATAACATGAACACAAGAGACACCAAATTTACCATGGAAACCAAATATGGGAAAAACCACCAATGTAACTAGTTACTATTTTTCAGTCTTCTGAAGTGATGCCCAGTTAGAAGCCAACCTGGTAAAAGGTTACAAAACACACTGTTAGGTGTGACCTTGTTAGAGGATTTAATCACCTTGCTAGTAGTGGCCTTGTAAGAGGTCTTGAAAAAATTCAATAGAACTGTTACCTTGTTAGAGGATTTACAAAATGGTTGTTAAACTAACTCGGTTAAGAGATTTTGATATCACTGCTACAATTGCTAGAGAGTAACAATGAAATGACCTGCAACTGAATTGTTGAATATAGATCTTTGTTCTATTTCACTAGATCCTTACTGATCAATTAAATCTTTGTTGCTCCTCAAGGATATCTTACCATCCTTCAAAATTCACACACACCTTTCTTCAAAATGATTTCTACATGCTGTATATCTTTTATTCACCACTTGACCTTCTATATATATATATGCCATTTCATAATCATTTAGATTGTCAAGTCGACACTAATAATTATTATAACAGTCAGCTGGGATAAACAAAATGTAATAACAAAATTCTTTGAAAGGGCTGACCTTGCTCGGTAAACATTAATCCTAAGAATATTTCCTTCGGTGACCGAGAGAACTCGGTAACCACAGTGAATTCTGCAACATCCTTTGGAGACCGAGAGAGCTTGGTAACCACTAATTTTCCTTCAATAACTGAGGAGGCTTGGTTAACACTGTTACCCTATCATGTTTCCTTTAGACACCCGAGAGAACTCGGTAGACACTAAAAACTGCCTAGCTGACCGACTGAGCTCGGTAGATACTGAGAGCAATAGTTGATATGACATTTGTGTGACATCAAAGAAAACACATAGCTAATCCAACAATGTCCTCTAGACAATTGTATCCAAGAAGGAGATACCTCTAATTCTTACTCAGTTCTATTATAGATGCATCTATTAATGAGGGCACTTGGATCTCATGGGAAAGCAACTAGTGTTAGGTCTTTTTGGCTGTAGGAGAAGATAATTGGTAATTAGATATCATCAACTGCATGGAGCAGTCATGGGAGGAACAGTCCAAGGAATCTGAATTTGATCCATACTAATTATGCAAGATGTTGGTGATTACTTTATCCTCTTCCTGAAGCTACATGAAATGATCTCTCTTTAACATCATCAACTAAGACACTGAGTTAATTACTTTGACTTCTTCTCCTACATCAGGCCATATTGGTAAGGCTAATTCCATCTGAGGTTGGGTAGGTAGATACAAGGCCAAATTATTTGTGTGTTGACTATTAGAGATGGTCATATCCCCTAAGTGACATTTGATGTAGGCATCAATATTTTCTTACCAAGGTCGATCAAGGATAATTCGATAGGCCCCTAGTGTAGCTTTGGGTAAAATGATCATGAAATTAGTAGGGTAAGACCAGGATTCAAGGTCAACAACTATGTCCTCCACCATCCCATTACACTTCATAGTGGATCTATCTACAAGATGCAAGACAATATGTGTAGTTCTGAGGTTGGTGATACCAAGCTATTGCATGATATCTTTAGTCATGAGGTTTATAGTGGCTCCAAGATCTATCAAGATATTTTTGATTGTTATCCCATTGATAATGACCTCAACAACAGGGTTGCGTGGGTCAAAATATTTTGAGATTGTAAGCTTTCCTGGCATAATGTCTGCTAGTTTTCCCAAGACATGGATAGTCTGGGAATCCTTTTTCTTACAGCTAGGATTTTTGAAACAAGCTTCCTTGATAGATTTTCCCTAGGTGGGGACATCCTTGACTTCCTAGAAAAGGGGAATTTGAACACTTATGTTCTTTATTTGATCAAGGATATTGAGGGCTACTTCTCTACTAGGCTTTGGATTGCTATGTTGTAACCTTTGTGGAAAAGGAGGGTCGATCCACTGGTTGTTTTTAGGTGTTGTCTTAGGGGATGCTAGAGTAGGAGAACATTTGGCTTGGTTAGGCTCCTCAAAGGGTACTTCAGTGATAATTGGAGGATTAGGAGAAGGAAGAGTAGTACTAGACCGTAGGTGAATATCATCAAGAGTGATGGCATAAGTAGGATATTGCATTGGGTATTGCATTGGGTCAGTAGAATACACATTTTGTTCAGGTGTAGGAGGTTTATTATTTGGGTTTGGCTACAACTGTGTAAGTAATTGAGTAGGCTTGGGAGGTGGATTATTGGCTTTAGGAGTTAGAAAAAATGCTTTCTGCTGTGGAGGCTGAAGAGGTAGTGATATGAATCCTTGTGGCTGATTTGGCCATTACTAACCTCCTCGCCACTATGGGTTCTACTACCAATTACCTTGTGGTGGTCGTCGTGCCCCTTGGGGTTGTTACCAGCTCTCTTGAGGGTTTTTCCATTATGGATTAGGGTAATTCTACCATTGATTTTGGAAATGATTCCAGGGAGGAGTTTGATAATTCATTGGGGGTTTTTATTGATTATCATAAAATGGACCACTAAATGTAAGAGGGTCCTGAGGCATACCTTGTCTTTGTACCCATGATCATCATTGGGTGACAAAGAAAAACTACTCATCCTCTAGTTCAAATGGTTTTTAATTAGTTGGTATTTGTGTAGTCTCCACTTTAGCAACCAATTTACACTAGTAGTCTCTCTTCTTTTGTGTACACTGGGGGTAGAATTTAGCTAGTATGGCCTCTGCTTCCTCATGTTTCTTCTTGTCCTGCATGGTGTCCAGTTGTGTGGCCATGTTAATGATGTCTTTCTTGAAGTCAAACAAGAGATGTGTTATCTCTATCCTAGAAGTGTCTACACCTTTGACTTTCCCAAGGTGGACCTATATCCCCTTCCTTTCTTAACAAAAACTCTGGAGTACTTAAGACATATCTTTATGATATCATCCCATGAATCTTGGGTGATATCATCTCAAACCATTAGGTCTAGTACCTCTATCCATCCATCATGAATGCCTCATAGAAAGAGTAGCTTCTAGGATTCCTCATTAAGCTCATGTTGTGTGTTCTTTTGTAAGATGAACATGAACCTTGAGACATAATCCTTAAGACTCTCATCCTATTTCTATGTCATCCTAAAAAGGTCATCCCCTCACATGTCATTTCCTCTGCAATAATATTTATATTTCAAAAAGAAAGAAACCTTCATTTCATCCCAATTGTGAACAACATTCTATCCTAAGCCCATGAACCAATGTAATGTAGAATCTTTAAGATTTTTAGGAAAGAGTTTAAGCCTATGGAAATTATTAGTGTAGTCATAGCTCCTACAAAGGATATCAAACTCAGAAAGAAAGGTATATGGGTCTTCTATCACAAGACCATAGAATTTTGGAAGAGCATAAGAGGGTATGTTCTTGAGGTTTTTATCATCATGCTGGTCAGAGATAGGAAAAGGAAATGTACAAGGATTTTCCATCCTTGATGGATTTATAGGATGGGGTCGATCGATGATCAAAGGTAAAGGATTTTCTTCTTTGTCGAGATTTTTAGGATAATGAAATCTCAGATTGGTGAAAGCTTAAGAAAATAGATTGGATTAAGGTTGCTCCTAAAAAAAAATAAAAAAATAATGCTTCAAAAGATGAGGATGATGATGTGGTTTCAGGAAGTTCAAAGATAGTGTCAACAAACTGGCCTTCTTCTTCTAATGGGTTATTGGATTGATTTATCAAGTACCTTCCTCAAGCATCTCTTCTTCTATTATGCATGCAGCTAGTATGAAGTGAAGTGGATTGTTGTACTTCTCAAGATGAAAATTATTATACTCAAAGAAAGAAATGAAAGAATAAATGAAAGAAAATCTTAGGAATGGCTGAGCAAGAACTAGGTTCAACACCATCCCTAGAAACACCACCAAAAAATGATTGCTTTTTATAAAGGCTCAGAAACTAGGCATAATCTAGAACTCAGGGATTGGACATCTGACTGAGCAGTTTATCCTCCTTATAAAAATTCATTTAGTGTGTCAACCCAAGGATGTGTTACTTGAAATGGGCCAACAAGATATATGCACCAAGTACTACTCAACCACACATTCTACAGTTGCTGCAAGAAACAAATGCTTGAAAGGAAACTAAACTATAACTATAGAAAAGAAAACACTGGGATGGAAATTACAAAAGTGAAGATGCTAGAAAAATATGAAGACTTACAAACTAAGCTAAAATGCTTTAGCTTCTTTTCCACTTTGGCTGCAGGAAGCGATAGCTAACCTATTGCTTTAGTTACAGGAACAATTCAACACTAATACTAAAATAACATAAATGCAGGAAAGTGAACTTAACTAGAATGAATATAACTAACTATGGATTCCTCACTAAGTGGCCCCCCTTGGATGAGTACCCAAACACTGAATTACACAAATTTAAATCTCAATACTTCATTAACTCATTAATTGAATAAATGAGTACAAAGCTATATGAAAACTAGCTAGTAAACAACAGAATGAAACTATATTGCAACTAAACTGATAATGCCCTTCTTCTCACACATGAGTGGGGCTTTATTTAAAGAGAAAACTTCTAACAGCTAACTAATCATGCCAGAGAAATAGGTAGAGCTTTTATTACAATACTACCAACACGAGGGAAGAAAGCTATAAAACCAGAAATAGAATAGATCTAGAAAAGAGGAAAAAGTTTCTTCAACAATAGATCTAACTTCCCACTCTCTCCTAGGTTTCTTTAGAGAATTCATTATGTTGTCTTAGTCCTTGCTCAATGGTTGCCACCTTGATCACCCAAAAACCACTTTCTAGTATTGTGCTAATGTTTCTCGGTTGGAGTCTACTATAAGACCAATTTGAGCATCCAGTGCATGGGTGCATTTCACTTAGTCAAGATGTAAGTTTCTATATTGATACATTGCACCTCATATGTTAGGATAAAGACATTCATGGTAATAAACACCAAAAAACACATGCATTATTTATGTTCAAACAACTAATTTACTTATAAAGACATAATCATAATTTCAATGTAATTAACATAGCATATCCATCCAAGTGTAGCATATTAAGTGTGTTTAAAACCACAAAAGAAGTCTAGTGGCTGAATTCCACATAATAGAAGAATTGAGCATAAATTCTTTGAGAAAATATGATAAAACAAGGAAAAAGGACCTAGTTGAAGCTATCCTATGGTATCTAAAATATGGCATTAATATGCCTTATCAAACATAATGAATCTCATACTACCTTGCAAGACGTACATGAGGATATTTGTGGGACATATTTGAGTGGTCCTTGCTTGGATAAGAAGCTCATGCATATGGGTTACTATTGGCCTATGATGAAGAAAAATTCCTTTGAATATTTTAGAAAATTTCAAAAGTATCAGATCCATGGGAATCTTATTTATGCACTAGAAAAGGAGCTCCATTCTTTTACCACTGCATTCCCCTTTAGTTAGTGGTGACTTGACCTTGTGGGTGCCATTCATCCTGCATATTATATTTACCATAAGTATATTATCACTATGACTGAGTATTTTACTAAATGGATTGAGGCCTTTCTATTGATCACTACTATTGGTAAACAAATATCTATGTTCATCCTTAATTATATTATTTACAGATATGGTATCCCTATGCATCGCATCATTGATCATAGGAAATAGTTCCAAAATTAATATATCAATGAATTATGTGAACATTTCCACATCACCCATCATTATTCCACCATCTACTACCCCCGTGGAAATGGTCATGCTGAGGTATCTAATAAAACCATTGTTAAAATCCTCAAGAATATTGTCAATGATGTTGGTCGTGACTAGCATATTCAAATAAATCCTACATTATGGGCATACCAAAAATCCATTCATACTCCCACTAGATCCATGCCATATTCCCTTGTTTATGGTTATAAATTTTTCCTTCCCCTCGAGGTCAAGTTTCCCTCTCTTTGAGTATCATTACAAGATCTCATTCTAGATGAAGAATATAGGGTATCTAGGTTGGAAGAACTAGAATTTTTAGATGAGTGAAGACAATGAGCCTTTGACCATTTGAATGTTTATTAGAAGAGAATTTTACATTAGTAAAAAAGTAAAGTGAATCCCAGAGAGTTTCAATTGGGAGACCTCATTCTCATAGAAAATCCTAAAAATTAATAGAACAGTGAGAAGAAAGGTAAGTTTGAACCAAACTGGTTGGGTCCTTTTGTGTTTACTACTAGATATATATCTAGCACTTATCACTTATCTACATCAGAAGGTGAAATCTTGGATGAAACCATAAAAAAAATGCATCTTAAGTAGTTTTATGCTTAACATCCCAATGGAAGGGTTAAAAAATATAAAAAGTACAAAAATATAAAAAAATTAAATAAAAATAAAAATTTCAATAAAAGCAAGTGGTGAAAAGTTGGAAATAGGTGCTATTTGTGACAATCTAGCTCTTTTATTTATTAGGATTCTTCTAGTGTCCTACCCCTATATATCCATAATAAAAATTTCTAAGCTATCCATTTCCAATTGTAGATATCCATAATAAAATTCCATCATAGCCTAATCTTTGTCTTTTAATGTGTCTTTCTCCATCCATAATAAGTCAGTCTATTACTTAACTGGGGGCATGTCCTCAGCCTAGTATTGGAGGTGGATCTTTGATGGTTGTGACGCAAAGAGGTTAACAATGCATCATGCTTTACAATATTTAGACAACAAACACAATCAAACTACACTTCACGGTGAAATCAAGATAATGACTCATAACTTATGACACATGCAATGAAAAAAATTTCCTATAACAAAGTTCAAATTATCCAGCAAAATCACATCAGATCAAAACAATATCAAGGATCTTTTGGCAAGAAATTTATATTCTTGGCACGTGGATTTGTGTGATTTATATTGTTGGGATAGGAAAGATAAAGTATTGAGAGGGGAGGGGTAAATAAGTACCCTCAAAAAATTTTACTCAATACACAATCTGCAATAGTAGTGTCTATCTAACTAATGGATTCCGTTATTTGCAACATTCATTCAAATAACTTTGCAAATGTAAAGTGCATGAAAACAAAGAATAAATCATACATGAAATGTAGTCACATATCACAAGTATTTGTTGGAAATTTGGCTGAGTTGATTGCATAGATGTTGTAATTATGGAAACATATGATCCACATGAAGATCACACAAGTCAAAGAGCAAGTATGACAGAGTGCATTGCAAATTTGTCTAAGTGTGAGATAGTGTTTTACCAGTGAACCTGGACATAGCTTTTGTTTGTGACATTGACTAGAGTAAGTTCAGTTCTTGCACACTTTAACATAGACTCTATGATGACTATTGATCACCCATCTCAGAGTGCAAGTTAGTATGACATGTACGGAAGAAGTTATGATAGTTTTACCAAAGATAGTGTGAAGCCGACAGGACAAAATATGAAGACAGAACTAGTAAAGAGTTAAGGGATTATTTTATTTATCAAAATAATGACTTAACAATATAAAGGGATGACATCCTAGATGTTAAATCTTGGATAAAGCTATTGGTATAAATGTAAATGTAATTATAATTGTAAAATGATGTATTTGTAGCAAGCAGCAAGAAAAGTATTTGTAGTAGTATGATGCAAAGTATATGAAGCATATGTAATAGCAATAGTGAAAGAGCAGTGAAGTGATATTGATGCAAGTAGTATAAGGTTATGTATCTTAACCTATTTTTTAATAATTGTATATTGTACATTACTTGTTTGGGCAATGGGCTCATCTCGTAATCACATTTTGTACTACAACTCCTAACAGGGTTGAGGCTTCTAACAAGGCCTATAGTCCCTTAACCAGGAATGATACACTATATGCTTGTAATAGACTCCTAACAGGGTCAATATCCTTAATAGGATACTTTTGATTGGTGGATATTTGTGGGTACCATCCCCACCATGGTTTTCCCTTGGCCAGGGCTTCCTCGAGAACAAATAATGTGTTATGAGTTCTTTATTATTATGCATGTTGCTTAGCTTCTTATGTTATGCATGTATAAAGATAATCTGTTATATCCATAATTGGAAAAAAAGATAAAGTTTGTAGAATACTGATTCACCCCTCCTCTCAGTATTTTGTATTTCTAACAATTGGTATCAGAGCTTAGTTACTCAGAAAAGAATCATTCAAGGAAAGCGTAGTAGCTTGAGTAAGGTCTCTATGGATATGGATCAACTACAAAATAATCTTGAAGAAGCTCTTGAATAGATTGACTTGCTTACTATTGAAAAAGATACTTTGAAAAGTAAGTATGATGATGCGAAGAACCTCATTGAGAAACTGAAAAACAAGTTGGAAGATCTGAGATCTGAAAAGGAATCTGAAGTTTTCATTGAAGATTGTGGTGACAATTTGGAAAAAGAAAAAGAAATCCTTAAGCATGAATTGAAGATAGCAAATTTGAAGCTTAGTTTGAAAGATGGAAATGGAAAGAATGAAGCAAATCTAAAATCTGAGAATGAAATTCTAAAGACTGAAAATGAAGGACTAAAATCTAAACTTTCTAAAGTAACATCTGAACTTGAGAAAGTCAATTTGCACTATGATGAACTTGAGAAATACAATAAGATTGTGAAAGGTGAACTGACTCAATCCAAACAAAAACTTGAAAGGCTATATTCAACTAGTGAGAAGATTGATGAACAAATATCTTATCAAAAACCATTCTATGATAAGACTGGTCTTGGATTCAACACTTTAAAAGAAAATGATGAAGGCAAGGAACCAGATCTAAAGATATCTGAAAGCATAGATGAGAAGAAGCCTGATGAGATCAACAAATTTGAAGATACACCTAAAGAAGAAGAATCACCAAAGCAAGAGGAATCACCCAAAGGTATGCAAAGAGAATTCAAAGGTAGATGTTTTGCTTGTAATACTATTGGTCACATGAAGAGAGATTGCATAGGTAAACAATTTAAACCTCTTAATGGTTATTGTTACAATTGTCATGGTTTTGGACATAGAGCTATTGATTGTAGGAAACCTAAATTTATTGAGAATAATGATGGTAGTAGAATGTTTAGGAATACTAACAATGTAGATAGGAAACCTACTAAAGACATGAACATAAGAAGTGGAATAGTATGTTATAGATGCAACAGGGTTGGACACATTGCTAGAAACTACAGATCACAAATCAATCAACCTGGACCAAGATATGGAAACAATGGAATTGTTTGTCAGATATGAAACAAGATTGGACATACATCAAGGTTTTGCAGAATGAACAATAGAGTTTTTCATCCTAATCCTAACCCCAGGAATCATGCAAGAAGAAATGAAGATGCTAGTAACAGTCAGAAAGGATCCTGTAGTAATTCAGATGAAGTGAAGTTTATCAAAAGCATAGATCAAGGAGACATATTCAACATTGAAGGTAATCAGAAAGGTGAAGTATTGAAAGGTAAGAATGAATCTTTACTTGACCTATCTCAAAGTACTAATTCATGTAAATTATAGTAGAATAGGAACTTAGATTTAGTATAGAAGTAGATATATGATGAATTGAGTCTTTCATAGTTAATGTAAGGTAGATTATGATGTTCTAATGCTATGGTTAAGAGTGCAAAGAAAAATATTATGTTTTGTGAGATCACAAGAAGTTTTAAGTTTTGCAGGTTAGCAGAGACAACTTTTTAGAAAGAAGTGGCCAAAGAATTGAATGCGATGTCAGATCTAAGTGAGATTGAATTAATAAAAGGTTATGATCAGTATTATTTGATCATCAAAGTGAATTCAAGTGTCAAGGAGATCAAAGAGCAATGATAGAAAGCATTTTGCAAGGATTTGGAGAAGAATTTTGTGTCGAATCTACGCAAGCCCTAAAATCATGAAATTGTGGTATTTTACTTGAAAAATATTTGAACCAGTAAAGGCATTTGAAGAAATCATGGATGTTTCCTTAATACACAATGTCAGAGATAAGAATAGACCTAAATTGAAAAGGGAACCAATAGAACCCTTGGAAGAAGACCCTAGGTTTGCACTATCATCTATACCAGATGGCGTTTTACATTTAGAGAATGTCATAAGTTATCTTGGATGCAAACTAGAGAAAGTAAATGATAGTGATTTCATAGATGAATATCAAAAGATTTACAATCAGGATATGACACTGAAATAAGGTTTTGAATATTTGCAAGATAATGAAATTGTCAAATATGGATTATAGTATGAATTTGATAATGAAGATTGCACTAAGATTATTTTGAGCAGAATTCATAATGGAAAGTTTTGGCTAGAAAATAGAGTGATACATATTATAGCTAATTTGATTCACGAAGTCACTAGATTATCAAAGACTAGAGCTATTCCTTTTAATCAGGAAAACATGAGGAAAATAGTTATTGAAAACACAAACTCATCTTATAATGGTAGAGGAATTTTGATTAGCAAGATCAAACAAGATGATGTGAGATACATATGCAAGATCCTAACTACTAAGTTTTGTGCTAATTCAAGAGAAGATGACATGGTAGCTGGAATGGTACATGTAGCCTATCTTATGTGTGTTAATAAGGTACTAGTTGATATGTGTGAAATTCTTAGAATTCAATTATTTGAGAACTTGGAGAAGATCAAGAAAACTAAGTATACACAATTTAGGTTCTCATCACTAATCACATACATGTTCTTTCATCTTTTGAGGAGATTTCCTTACACCATAGGAAATGATTGGAATGATGGAAAAACTACAATGGAAAGGATTAATGTAGTATACAGAAGGCATGTTATTGATAGTGTTAATGAGAGTGCAGTACTTGTTATTAAGACAATTTTGAATATTGTGTCTAGTAGATCAAGGATCTCTAAGTCTCTTGTTGAAAAATATAAAGATGATATACGTTTTATGGTGGATACTGACCTTACCTATATTGAAGCAGTAGAGCCTAGAAAAGAGTTCATAGACCCTCTTGGCTATGAAATATCTGAGGTAGAAATTGAAGAGTATGTTAGCAGACTACTAAATTGTAAGCTGGACACTCAGTGTAACAGGTTTGGAACCTTTGAGGAGAACTTCAACTCCACAAAGATTCTAATTGAAGAGAAGCAGTCTAAGAAGAGAGTTGAGAGCACCATTAAGAAAATCTTAAAGGATATAGGAATGACAGAGAGAGTTTTTGGTAGCAAAGAAGACAACAACAATAATCAGAGAGAGTGGAAAAAAGGAAGTTTTGTCTATCCCTCCTTTATCATCAATTGCAATGCCACAGGAATAACCACAAGTGAAGGTGAAAGTGGAAGTACCTGAGAAGGACATAGAAAAAAGATGTCTACTAGATCCACTTCCTCCACACCTAGAAAAAGAGTTAAGGAGAGTGCCACTGGACCAGGAAAGAGGCATAAAACTCTAGTGCAACCTATTCTAAAAAAGATTACAGAAGTTAAAGATGATGTCACTACTAAGAAGAAAGCTTGGAAACCAAAAGTTGAAAAGCTTAATGAATAGATTATTGAGAATGGTGACTTTGCAAGAATGAACAAATATTATGATCTTTATGATTATACTGATAGAATTAATTTGGAGAATGCAGTTGTGAAGCATATGATCTTGACTGGCAAGAAGTTTGATACTATTCAAGGATAGATATGTCATGCCCCGCAAGGGAACCAGGGAATTGCACAAAGGTTTACTTTGTAAAAGAAAACCTAAGTAGAGTTTTATGAAAAATTTTGAACTTTTAAAGTTTGCAATTAACAAAACATAGTCTAACTTCTTTCCAAGGTTCCCTTAAATGTAAATTAAAAACTGATAAACTATTAACAACATCTACTAACCATACAAATTCCATTTCAAGTTCTTTATTGGAAAATACTTAAACACATTCATATTTAATTTCCATCTAAAACTTTTTAAGGATCAATTAATATAATTCCATTTCCTCAAACAAACATATTGCAATAGTACAACAAATGATTCATCAACATTTTACATAACTTGATACATAACAAGATTACATTTTTCCATTAAATAAACATCCCATATAACCCTTTTCCTATGTCTACCCATTATTACATCATTTAAAAATTACATTACATTTAAACTCCTCATAGGAGAATACATAAGTTTACAACAACATGAATAAGTACAAATCTTCATTCTTCAACAGGTGCTCAGACAAATATGAATCTTCAGTTGTTTACATCTGCACAAGATACCTCGATAGAAATATTTTCCACCCAACCATGTGAAACTAGTAAGGTTTCACCCCCCGTGCTAGGAGATAAACACCAAGCCCACAAGAAGAAACTTACTAGGTTTTACCAAAAGGGTTGGTTAACATTTCACACAAGTAAGGTACATTTCACAAGGGATTCTAAGGTTTGGGTAGGAAATCCTAAGAAAAAACCTAAGTGAGTGTCATCGCATAGCCCTCACCCCTTGGGTTGTCCTGGTACTAGCCACATTGGGCCCCGGCCCCCAAGTAGGCACATGCGGAAATCGAATGCCTTTCGTACAAACAAGCGCCATTCGATTTGTACCTACGCATAGGTACCTTCTCCCACTCCCATCCATAGCCTGTCCTAGCGCTAATGGCATGGGCGAGGCACAATTTAATCTTTTTAATGTTTTGAACACATCCCTTAAATTTTATTAGGTTATCACTTGGTTAACTAACTCATCAGTCGGTTATCCTGGTCTAGCCACTTTAGGGCCCCGGCCCCGCACTGAGAGCCACTCACTTAGGGGTTCCTAGGTTTCCTAACCCTAACCTATTCCCGTTAGGTTTCCCTAGCAAACCACTAACATGTCCAACAATTTCATTATAACAGACCTACCTAGAATGCTTAGGAGATCACAAAGTTTGACAGGTTTGATTGCTGACAAGTTAGGAGACAAATGGTTTAGTTTTCTAGTCCCCTCCTATCAACTATACAGATATGAAACCAAGAAATCAATTATTTATTTGCAACTTAAATAAAATTTATAAAATTAAAGCATCGAACAAATATGTCTCTAGTTCCTATGTTTTCCCCATGTAATGGATTATATTATATCTAATATATTGTATATACAATATATATACATACAATATATTATATATATATAACCCTCATTAAATTTTAATATAGTTTTATTCATTAAATTAATATGCCTCTAAGAAGTCTTAAATGAATGTCTCCATATATTATAATTATATATATATAATATCATACATATTATATATATATAAACAAAGAAAGAAAGCATGTGTTCCAATTATAAATCATATTGTATGTAAAATATAATACAAATTTAATTTTAATAAAAATTCAAATTATATTATATATATATAATAATACCTATATTATATATATAGAATATAATATCTAACTTAAATTAATGTTAAACACAAATTATATTATACATATAATATATCAACCATATATTATACATATAATACCGAAATCACATTTTTTTCAAATGCTAAAATTAAATAATAAAAAAAATGTTTTTTTTTGAACCTTACAAGGGGGCCCGCTCCCGTGCGGTACCCTCGGGTACCGCCGACAGCGGTCGCTGCCGCACGGCACCCGAAGGTGCCGCCGATAGTGGACGCTGTCGTCCGGCACTGTGGGGCCCGCTGCGGCAGCGACCATATACATATAAATTTTTTTTAAAAAAAAAACATATTTAACAAAATTAACCCTATCTATTACATAATAGTATTAATAAGACAACAATTAATTATTTAATGAATATTTTAAACTATCAAAACAATAGTAAGTTAATGAATTTATTTATATTTACATATATATATATATATATATATATATATGTATATTTTTTTTTTTTTTTAAAAAGAAATACTTATAATATATTTTCAAAAATAGAATCTTTCTAATGAACATTAATTTAATTTATAAAGCTATATTTCTTCAAGCATGAATATTAATATTTATATATATATATATATATATTAAATACAACCACAGCATCTATATTTTACAGCCAATAATTTATTTCCTCACTAATGTACAAATATTTTCTACATTAATACAACTAAAGCGAAAAATATAATTTTCTTTTCCATTACAAATCTAACAAATTTAAATTTATTTCTGGTGCAGGATCCAACCTGAATTCGTAGTTTGTCTGTAGCGGATGAACTCTTCAGCCTCCCGTCTGCAATTCTCCCCGAATGCAATTCCCAGCTCTTTCCTAATGTCAAACTGAAATATTATTAATACTTTCCTTCCCTTTTCCAGCCTCCTCTGGTCTCGAAACCTACCATCATAAATATATTTTCCTCTCCAACTATATGGTTGGAGAAGTTTCTTTACGGGAAGAAACTTCTCCAACTTCCATAGTCGGTTGGAGGAGAAACTAATCTCTCCCGTAAATATAATAAAGTTTTGTTAATTTTAATTAAGTTATTATCCAAAACAAGCTTTAATAACAAATTTCGTTAAATACCTCACAAGGAATTCACATAGCACAATTGGTAACTAACTAGCCTAACTTCTAGGAGGTCTTGAGTTCAACTCCCTCCTAGCTAGCTAGTTTTATTACCGAAGGCAATTTATTTCTATCTTATTTTATTTTATGTATTTCTTAATATACTTTTAATTATAAAGCTAGTACTATTTTGCTAATCCTGTTAATATTATTAAGCATATATTTATTTATATTTATAAATATATATATATATATATATATATATATATATATATATATATATATATATATATATATATATATATATATATATATATATATATATATATATATATATATATATATATATATATATATACCTTAATATACGTATATGTGTTCATAAGCATATGTGTGCACCCATATGTTTATGACACATATAGTACAATTAACTTATTATTCATTTTACTAACATTTTATAACTATATAACCAAAAGATGCAAGGTGCAAATAGCAGCTTGATCTTAATACTAACATGAAAATCTAAACAGGGATAAGTCACTGAAACAGAAACCGATCAACAAGGACTCACATAGATAACCTACTGACAAAGTTGAGTATCCCTAACAGTAAGAACAAGATCCAAACCCTAATAACTGATAAACCACATAATATCTCCCTACCAGGAACTGACCCGGCACTTCCCACCTAAGGTGAATGATCAAGGATAAAGGTTTTCTTTTGTGAAGCTTGATGATATCTCCATGACAACAACAACGATCGAGGATTTTTAAGGGATCGCTCAGACCTATGGAGCCAGGTGGAGACGATACCTGGTACCTGCAAATCCTGCATCACCAAGAAGAGATACATATACATATAGATGTACACATCAAATATATGCAAGCAGATGACTAGGATCGATACATCGTGTGGACCTCACCGAGTGAGTAACTACGACTTCGTCCTGAGTCATGAAAAACACATATGTATCCATAAACCAATTGAGATAAGGGTTAGTATACCATTCATGAGATAAAACATGTAAAACTAATACATTCTTCTAGGATCTCATAAACATATAATCAAAGTAACTATAACTGAGCATATAAATATCATCTGATGAACGTATAATCCTCCATGAAAACATAAACATGAGTGCATAGTTCTAACCATCATAATAAAAAGTATCAAATTATAGTATCACTGTAGGAGAGGTATTACATCCTCCCCCCCTAGAGTTAGGCTTACTCCCGGAAGCCTACAAACAAGTACGGATAAGCATCTCTAATCCTAGTAACATCTTCCCATGTGGCGGAAGATTCATCATTGGGGTCCCATTGGACCCTTGCCTGCTCTATGCTGCGAACCCTGAGGGTCAGTGTCCGCTGCTGTAGAATACGTATTGGCTCTAAAGCCAGCTGCCCATCCGCTACCTGTAATGCATTCCAATCCAAAACATGAGTCACATCAGAAATATACTTTCTAAGAACTGAAATATGGAATACATCATGAATATGAGCAAGGCTGGGCGGCAAGGCAAGCCGATAGGCTACTGGTCCTATCCTCTCTAGGACCTCGAAAGGACCAACAAACCGGGGTGCCAACTTGGAGCCTTTTCCATAACGGATTGGGCTCTTTCGTGGATGCACCCTCAAAAATACTCTATCACCAGGCAAAAAATGTACATCAATCCTGTGAGCATCGACGTACTTCTTCTGTCTATCCTGAGCTGTCACAATGTGCTCTCTGATGCGCCTGACCTAATCCTCCATGTCCTGCAACATCTCTGGCCCCAAAAGTACCCTATCCTCCAACTGATCCCAGCTCAAGGGAGTACGACAAGGGCGGCCATACAATGCCTGAAAAGGGGACATGCCTATGGAACTGTGATAACCATTGTTATATGCAAATTCTACCAAGTAGAGGTACTCCTCCCAATGGGTCTGCCTGTCCATAACATACATCCTGAGCATATCCTTGAGGACCTGATTGACTCGCTCTGTCTGTCCATCTGTCTCAGGGTGCTAGGCTGAACTAAAGTTAAGCTGAGTCCCTAAAGCATGCTGAAGTGATGTCCAAAGAGCTGAGGTGAATACTAGATCACGATCAGATATGATTTTCCTAGGAATGCCATGGAGTCTCACAATATCCGTCATAAATATTCTGGCCACAGAAGATGCTGAATAGGAAGACTGTATATGGGAGAAATGAGCTACCTTGGTGAGCCTATCCACCGTTACCATGATAGCGTCATGTCTCCTGGGAGTAACTGGAAGTCCCACTATAAAATCCATGGAAATGATATCCCATTTCCATTCTGGCACTAGGTGAGGTTGCAATAGACCTGCAGGGTGCTGATGCTCGGCCTTCACTCTCTGACACTCTAAAAATCTAGCCACGTAGTCCACTATATCCCTCTTCATCCCTGACCAATAGTACAACGGTTGTAGGTCGGCATACATTTTCTTCACCCTTGGATGTGCTGAATAGGGCACCTTGTGGCTTTCCGAAAGGATAAGCGCACGAAGATCTCTGGCCATGGGAACATAGATTCTATTCTGTTGTTTTAGCAACCCTACTGAATCCAATGAGTATCCTGAGAAGCGACCTTCCAAAGGCCTTCCCGATTCTATCTCCGACTTAACTTCCTGGAACCAAGGGTCAGAAGTAAGGGCCTCCCTGATTCTGCTCTCCAGATCTGTGCTAAGGGTTACGACTGAAAGAGTATGTCGGCGCCTACTCAGAGCATCTGCCACCACATTCATTTTACCTTGAACGTACTTAACTTCAAACTCATATTCGCATAAAAATTCCATCCACCTTCGCTGCCTAGCATTGAGATTGGGTTGGGAGAAGATGTATTGAAGACTTCTATGATCTGTTTGGAGTTCAAACTTGTGACCCAACAGAAAGTGTCTCCATTTCACCAAGGCATGAACAACTGCTACAAGTTCAAGGTCATGGGTGGGGTAGTTGAGTTCATGATCCTTGAGTTTCCTTGACTCATAAGCCACCACCTTTCCTTCTTGCATAAGAACTGCCCGAATCCCCTCTAGAGAAGCATCTGTGCATACTACAAAATTTCTGGACGGTTCGGGAACTACAAAAATTAGAGCACTGGTTAATCTATCTTTCAAGGTTTGGAAAGCAGCCTCACATTTTTCTGACCAAACAAACTTCTTACCCTTCCTTTGAAGTGAAGTAATGGGGTGAGCAACCTGAGAAAAATCTTTGACAAACCTTCTGTAATACCCAGCTAATCCCATAAAACTGTGAATCTCAGGGACATTAGTAGGAGTTGGCCACCCTACTATGGCTTGAATTTTATCTGGGTCAACAGCAATGCCATTTCTTGATATGACATGCCCAAGATACTTAACCTTAGTTTGAAAGAATTCACACTTTTCAGCATTAGCATACAGTTGGTTCTCCCTAAGGCACTGCAATACTTGCCGAAGATGAACCTCGTGTTCTTCAAGAGTTTTGGAGTAAACCAAGATATCATCTAAGAACACTATCACAAATTTGTCCAAGTAGGTTCTAAACACTCCATTCATCAAGCTCATAAATACGGAAGGAGCATTTTTTAACCCAAAGGGCACCACCGTGAACTCATAATGGCCATACCTGGTGCGAAAAGCTATTCTATGAATATCAGCTTCTTGAATTCTCAGTTGATGATAGCCTGACTTGAGATCTATCTTAGAGAATATTTTTTCCCCTTTCATCTGATCAAATAGATCATCAATGCGAGGTAGAGGATACTGATTTTTGATAGTAACCTTGTTCAGTTGACGATAGTCAATACATAATCGGAGGGATCCATCTTTCTTCTTTACAAATATCACTGGCGCTCCCCAAGGTGATACACTAGGTCTTATAAACCCTTTTTCTAAAAGTTCTTCTAGCTGAACCTTGAGTTCCTCAAGTTCTTGCGTGGTCATACGGTATGGGGCTTTGGAAATTGGTTCTGCTCCCAGCACTAAATCAATTCAAAAATATATGTCTCTCTTGGGTGGCATCCCTGGAATTCCTTTTGGAAAAACATCCAAGTATTCCTGTAAAAGGGGGTGGTCTAATGATATCTCCCTACTCTCTTCTTGATCTAAATCCTCCATTGTGACTGCAAAAAGTTGGCATCCTTTGCGCATGCACCTCTTAAGCTGCATCATGGAAATCATGCAGAGAGAGATGGATGATTGAACCCCAATAATCTTCTTAGTTTTCCCCAAGTCATCAGTGCATTGAACACTTTTGTTTCGACAATCCAAAGTGGCTTTGTGAGCATCCAACCAATCCATGCCCAACACTACTCCATATGATCCCAAAGGAATCACTCTAAGATCCACTAAGGTAGAGAAAGGTCCAAGTTCCAAACTACAACTTTGAACACAGGCGTCAGAGACTACCCTTGCCCCGGAGGCTAGTTCAACCTGCCACCTATCTTCCTGCCTTACTGCCTTCAGCCCACATTGCTCTACTAAAGAGGATGAAATAAAAGAATCTGTTGCTCCTAAATCAAACAAAACGGTGGTAGAGATACCCTTTAACAAACCTGGAGTTTCAATGACTATCCCCTGACTATTGGCTTGTCCATGGTTTGCAGCAGAAAATGCTCGATGGGATCTGCCTGAGTTACCTACTGTAGGTTCTGAAGTGGCCTGTCTAAAACTAACTGCTGAAGAAGATTTCTGAGGGCAATTAACTGCAATGTGCCCATGCTGCCCACAAGAGTAACATCTAGTGTTTTTGATAACATTTCTTCCTGCAGAAGGTGCACTAGATTGCTGGTAGCTACCCCGACTAGAGTTCTGGGGCATACTCTGAGCTGGTTGACGGTTTGGGAATTGTTTTGCACGTTGCCAGTTGCGAGGATTATTAAATTGAGAAATCCCATTTTTATTTTTGTTTCCATTCTGATTGTTGCTATTGTTGTTGCTGACAAACTTCCTTTTGTGTTGGTTCTGGTTTCCTTTAGGCGGATAGTTCTTAGGTGTGCCTTGAAATTGATTCCCTGACCCAAACTGGAAAGTATTGCCACCTTGGCCACTGGTTCGACTTCCTAACCCCAAGGCTATGTTTTGTTCTTCAAGATGAGCCTTAATGATTGCTTCATTTATAGTCTGAGGTTCAAACATTCTTACACTGCAGGCCAAACGACTGTTGAGCCCTCTGAGAAAGTGTTGAGTTAACATAGGTTCATCATCCTTAAACCCTGATTATGGCTTGAGTTCCAAGAACTTCCTCTCATAGTCATCCACTGACATATTAAGCTATCTTAGATTATGAAATTCTTCGGCTCTGTCCCGCCTCCAATGGTCAGACAGAAATTTAGCTCAGAAAAGTTCTAGGAATAGTTCCCAAGAAAGGGTGGTGATGTCTAAGTGAAGTTTCTCTCTTTCTATTTCCCACCATGTGGATGCAAAGTCTCTAAGGTGAATGACTGCAAACCGGGCTTTGGTGTTACTATGGTATGGGTGCATGGAGAAAAGCCTTTCTAATTCTAGCAACCAAGTTTGTGCGGAAGTTCCACCTTGTGTTCCCTTAAATGGGTTTGTCTTGGTTCTAAGGAGATCCCGCATATGAGAAGCCTGTAGGGCATCCTCTTCCAATGTCTGGTCTCTCCTCCTAGGACTTCTTTCTCTTTCCTCATGGTGAGTGCCATTCTCCCCATGCTGGCCTCTATCCTGCCCTGCCTCTAACCTCTGAAGGATTTGTTGTAGTAACTCTGTTACTTGGGCTCCCTGAAAACCTCCTGATTGATTGTTAGATTGTTCCCCTTGTTCCTCGTATTGTTCTTCTTCTTGAGAATCTTCGTGTTGGGATCTAGGAGGAGCATTTTGGGTACCTCCTCTATGACCACAGGTTATGGGTGGCATCCTGCCATGAGTTAAGAAGAATGATGAGTTTATGGTTTTTGATTTTCATTTTGAGTTTTCCTAAGGTGTAGTGTAAGTTTAAGGTACATGGACCCAATTTCTTTAGGTCACAGTGTAGCAACTTAGTGCTCTGATACCAAATATGTCATGCCCCGCAAGGGAACTAGGAAATTGCACAAAGGTTTACTTTGTAAAAGAAAACCTAAGTAGAGTTTTACGAAAAATTTTGAACTTTTAAAGTTTGCAATTAACAAAACATAGTCTAACTTCTTTCCAAGGTTCCCTTAAATGTAAATTAAAAACTGATAAACTATTAACAACATCTACTAACCATACAAATTCCATTTCAAGTTCTTTATTGGAAAATACTTAAACACATTCATATTTAATTTCCATCTAAAACTTTTTAAGGATCAATTACTATAATTCCATTTCCTCAAACAAACATATTGCAATAGTACAACAAATGATTCATCAACATTTTACATAACTTGATACATAACAAGATTACATTTTTCCATTAAATAAACATCCCATATAACCCTTTTCCTATGTCTACCCATTATTACATCATTTAAAAATTACATTACATTTAAACTCCTCATAGGAGAATACATAAGTTTACAACAACATGAATAAGTACAAATCTTCATTCTTCAACAGGTGCTCAGACAAATATGAATCTTCAGTTGTTTACATCTGCACAAGATACCTTGATAGAAAGATTTTCCACCCAACCATGTGAAACTGGTAAGGTTTCACCCCCCGTGCTAGGAGATAAACACCAAGCCCACAAGAAGAAACTTACTAGGTTTTACCAAAAGGGTTGGTTAACATTTCACACAAGTAAGGTACATTTCACAAGGGATTCTAAGGTTTGGGTAGGAAATCCTAAGCAACAACCTAAGTGAGTGTCATCGCATAGCCCTCACCCCTTGGGTTGTCCTGGTACTAGCCACACTGGGCCCCGGCCCCCAAGTAGGCACATGCGGAAATCGAATGCCTTTCGTACAGACAAGTGCCATTCGATTTGTACCTACGCATAGGTACCTTCTCCCACTCCCATCCATAGCCTGTCCTAGCGCTAATGGCATGGGCGAGGCACAATTTAATATTTTTAATGTTTTGAACCCATCCCTTAAATTTTATTAGGTTATCACTTGGTTAACTAACTCATCAGTCGGTTATCCTGGTCTAGCCACTTTAGGGCCCCGGCCCCGCATTGAGAGCCACTCACTTAGGGGTTCCTAGGTTTCCTAACCCTAACCTATTCCCGTTAGGTTTCCCTAGCAAACCACTAACATGTCCAACAATTTCATTATAACAGACCTACCTAGAATGCTTAGGAGATCACAAAGTTTGACAGGTTTGATTGCTGACAAGTTAGGAGACAAATGGTTCAGTTTTGTAGTCCCCTCCTATCAACTATACAGATATGAAACCAAGAAATCAATTATTTATTTGCAACTTAAATAAAATTTATAAAATTAAAGCATTGAACAAATATGTCTCTAGTTCCTATGTTTTCCCCATGTAATGGATTATATTATATCTAATATATTGTATATACAATATATATACATACAATATATTATATATATATAACCCTCATTAAATTTTAATATAGTTTTATTCGTTAAATTAATATGCCTCTAAGAAGTCTTAAATGAATGTCTCCATATATTATAATTATATATATATAATATCATACATATTATATATATATAAACAAAGAAAGAAAGCATGTGTTCCAATTATAAATCATATTGTATGTAAAATATAATACAAATTTAATTTTAATAAAAATTCAAATTATATTATATATATATATATAATAATACCTATATTATATATATAGAATATAATATCTAACTTAAATTAATGTTAAACACAAATTATATTATACATATAATATATCAACCATATATTATACATATAATACCGAAATCACATTTTTTTCAAATGCTAAAATTAAATAATAAAAAAAATGTTTTTTTTTTAACCTTACAAGGGGGCCCGCTCCCGTGCGGTACCCCCGGGTACCGCCGACAGCGGTCGCTGCCGCACGGCACCCGAAGGTGCCGCCGACAGCGGACGCTGTCATCCGGCACTGCGGGGCCCACCGCGGCAGCGGCCATATTCATATAAAATTTTTTTTTAAAAAAAACATATTTAACAAAATTAACCCTATCTATTACATAATAGTATTAATAACACAACAATTAATTATTTAATGAATATTTTAAACTATCAAAACAATAGTAAGTTAATGAATTTATTTATATTTACATATATATATATATATATATATTTAAAAAGAAATACTTATAATATATTTTCAAAAATAGAATGTTTCTAATGAACATTAATTTAATTTATAAAGCTATATTTCTTCAAGCATGAATATTAATATTTATATATATATATATATTAAATACAACCACAACATCTATATTTTACAGCCAATAATTTATTTCCTCACTAATGTACAAATATTTTCTACATTAATACAACTAAAGCGAAAAATATAATTTTCTTTTCCATTACAAATCTAACAAATTTAAATTTATTTCTGGTGCAGGATCCAACCTGAATTCGTAGTTTGTCTGTAGCGAATGAACTCTTCAACCTCCCGTCTGCAATTCTCCCCGGATGCAATTCCCAGCTCTTTCCTAATGTCAAACTGAAATATTATTAATAGTTTCCTTCCCTTTTCCAGCCTCCTCTGGTCTCGAAACCTACCATCATAAATATATTTTCCTCTCCAACTATATGGTTGGAGAAGTTTCTTTACGGGAAGAAACTTCTCCAACTTCCATAGTCGGTTGGAGGAGAAACTAATCTCTCCCGTAAATATAATAAAGTTTTGTTAATTTTAATTAAATTATTATCCAAAACAAGCTTTAATAACAAATTTAGTTAAATACCTCACAAGGAATTCACATAGCACAATTGGTAACTAACTAGCCCAACTTCTAGGAGGTCTCGAGTTCAACTCCCTCCTAGCTAGCTAGTTTTATTACCGAAGGCAATTTATTTCTATCTTATTTTATTTTATGTATTTCTTAATATACTTTTAATTATAAAGCTAGTACTATTTTCCTAATCCTGTTAATATTATTAAGCATCTATTTATTTATATTTATAAATATAAATATATATATATATATATATATATATATATATATATATATATATATATATATATATATATATATATATATATATATATATATATATATATATCTATCTATATATATATATATATATATATATACCTTAATATACGTATATGTGTTCATAAGCATATGTGTGCACCCATATGTTTATGACACATATAGTACAATTAACTTATTATTCATTTTACTAACATTTTATAACTATATAACCAAAAGATGCAAGGTGCAAATAGCAACTCGATCTTAATACTAACATGAAAATCTAAACAGGGATAAGTCACTGAAACAAAAACCGATCAACAAGGACTCACATAGATAACCTACTGACAAAGTTGAGTATCCCTAACAGTAAGAACAAGATCCAAACCCTAATAACTGATAAACCACATAATATCTCCCTACCAGGAACTGACCCGACACTTCCCACCTAAGGTGAATGATCAAGGATAAAGGTTTTCTTTTGTGAAGCTTGATGATATCTCCATGACAACAACAATGATCGAGGATTTTTAAGGGATCGCTCAGACCTGTGGAGCCAGGTGGAGACGATACTCGGTACCTGCAAATCCTGCATCACCAAGAAGAGATACATATACATATAGATATACACATCAGATATATGCAAGCAGATGACTAGGATCGATACATCGTGTGGACCTCACCGAGTGAGTAACTACGACTTCGTCCTGAGTCATGAAAAACACATATGTATCCATAAACCAATTGAGATAAGGGTTAGTATACCATTCATGAGATAAAACATGTAAAACTAATACATTCTTCTAGGATCTCATAAACATATAATCATAGTAACTATAACTGAGCATATAAATATCATCTGATGAACGTATAATCCTCCATGAAAACATAAACATGAGTGCATAGTTCTAACCATCATAATAAAAAGTATCAAATCATAGTATCACTGTAGGAGAGGTATTACAAGATACCTGATGATCTTTATAACAAACTTCTGAATAGGAAGAAGAGAGCATCAGAGGAAGAGATAGCTATTAGAGAAAACCTTGTGAGGATGCTTTGTGAAATTAGAGATGAAGCTCATTTCAATCAGATCATGAAAGCCCTAAGCACCCATCTAAGAACCAAAAGGAGAACAATTTAGATTATGGGAGGTAGGTATGAAGAAGTGAATTCTAAGACAGAATAGGCAATTATCAAGGTTATGGCAGAATATGTTGGAGAATCATCATTTGCAGCAGAGCTAGCAGGTGAGAAAGTACAAGAGGACATTCCCTCTTCTCCAACTATTAATATTGAAGATGAAACAATGAATGTAGAAGGTACACAAATCACCTTAGATACTGATGAAAATGTATTCAAGAATTTGGAGAACATTGTTGACAATTTGGCCTTTGAGGAATAGGAAGCTACAAAAGAAGAAGAGATGACAAAGATCACTATTGTGGAACCACCAGTTACAGAAGAAAAAATACCCATTCTCACCAAAGAAGATATCAATCTTACTCTTGAGACTGGAAAGAAGACTCAAATTGGATCTATGATTGAGCATTTGGGAAAAGAAGTAGATGATGATGATCAGTTGGAACTAATTACATCCTTGAACAAAATAATTGGTAAGAATAAGAAGGTGAAGAGTCTTGAAGGGTGTCTGAAGGAACTGACTGAGAAGTTACAAAGTACTGTGACTACACAAATTTTAGAAGTAGGCCCTATGGAGAAGGAAAAGAAGGTAATGAGCACCTTTGATAATGAATTCACAAACCTATCTGATATTTTAAAAGTAAAAGCACAAGCAAACTATGAGGCTAGAATTCTTTTGAACATCAGTCAATACATCAACAATGATATCAACACTCTTGATATCTGTTTCAAGGATTTGAGGAAGCATTTGGAAATAGGAAAATCATTGTACATATAATTTACAAAATCCAAGACTTTGACAGCTAAGGAAGATCAGAAGATAAAGTTGAAAGAAGTAGAGATTCCAAATGAAACAAACCTTTTGTCTAACCCCAATGTGAAGGTCTGTAATGTTGAAAAGAAAGCTAGAAAACTGTATGATGAAATCAGAGTTGTACAAGATGAGAAAGATGGGAAATTGAGAAGATATACTCTTTTGAGAGAGCATGTTTCTATGAAGCTGAGAATAATTGAAGAATAGTTGGAAGAATGTCTTTTAGCAAAGACATCTTTTCAAAAATTTAACTTTGAAAACCTCAAAGCATGTCAAATCGCTTCTTATGGACTGAGTGCACTACTTAATGTGGTAGATTCCATTAATAAATCATGGGAGAAGGAGATAGAAGCCATGAAGATAGATTTTGTAGATTGTGTTGCAAGCCTATCAGCTTTGCAATAAATAAATTGAGGTATAACTTTTTGTGATACAATTTTGTGACCCTCCCTACCTTATTTTGTCATTGTTGTCAAAGGGGGAGAGATATATAGAAGAAAATTGATAGTATATGATAAGGGTTACTCTTAGGGGGAGTAATATATTAGAGGAAATAATTTTTGAGGAGTTATAAGGATAGTATGTATTTTATACTATGGCCACAGTTTTGAACAATTTTGAGATTTTGCGTTGTACACTTAGCCAATTTTCTCATATGTTGCCACCAATGACAAAGGGGGAGATTGTTGGCAATTTGGATGAGTTCATTACATAGCTGTTGTCATTATGAAAACATATGATCCACATGAAGATCACACAAGTCAAAGAGAAAGTATGACAAAGTGCATTGAAAATTTGTCTAAGTGTGAGATAGTGTTTTACCAGTGAACTTGGACACAGTTTTTGTTTGTGACATTGACTGGAGTAAGTTCAGAGCTTTCACACTTGAACATATACTCTATGATGACTATTGATCATCCATCTTAGAGTGCAAGTCAGTATGGCATGTACAGAAGAAGTTATGATAGTTTTACCGAAGATAGTGTGAAGCCGACAGGACAGAATATGAAGACAGAACTAGTAAAGAGTTAGGGGATTATTTTGTTTATCAAAATAATGACCTAACAATATAAAGGGATGACATCCTAGATGTTAAATCTTGGATAAAGCTATTGGTATAAATGTGAATGTAATTGTAATTGTAAAATTATGTATTTGTAGCAAGCAGCAAGAAAAGTATTTGTAGTAGTATGATGCGAAGTATATGAAGCATATGTAATAGCAATAGTGAAAGAGCACTGAAGTGATATTGATGCAAGAAATATAAGGTTATGTACCTTAACCTATTTTTTAATCAGTGTATACTGTACATTACTTGTTTGGGTAGTGGTCTCATCTGGTAATCACATTTTGTACTACAACTCCTAACAGGGTTGAGGCTTCTAACAAGGCTTATAGTCCCTTAACCAGGACTGATACACTATATGCTTGTAATAGACTCCTAACAGGGTCAACATCCTTAACAAGATACTTTTTATTAGTGGGTCTTTGTGGGTACCATCCCCACCGGGATTTTCTCTTGGCCAGTGTTTCCTTGAGAACAAATAATGTGTTATGAGTTCTTTCTTGTTATGCATGTTGTTTAGCTTCTTATGTTATGCATGTATAAAGATAATCTGTTATATCCATAATTGGGCAAAAGATAAAGTTTCTAGAATAATGATTCATCCCCCCCTCTCAGTGTTCCCTATTTCTAACAGTATTTTGGTTATGCAGAAACCCTTGTTAGAAGGTAAATATTGTGGTTGGGATGACACCCAAAAATTCTTCACTACTATAGATAATAAAGTATGCCAGTTAAGGCTATAAGTGTGATCACTTTTGGAGATCTTATCCTATTAGGAGTAACAAAAGGATCGATTAGATCTACCTTGTGAAAGGATTTTACCCAAAACCAAATAAGTGTGCACCTGATTAAGAAATTTATGATCAGGGTATTAAGTCTACTCTATTAGGAGATTTATAACTCTTCTATAATGATTAGAAGATAACAAAAAATATCTTTAAATGACAACTTTACTTTTTCTGAATTAGATCTATGATATACTGAATAAATATCACCTTGATGTGTAGTAAACTACTCTCTTTTCTTCTCAGTAGCCTTGAATGTTTCTGAATAAATTGAATACTATTTCTGATAATTGCTCTATCATGTAAACCTTGTCTGAATTTTGATGTCCTGATATGTGGCTACTGCTTCACGATCTCCTTTTCATGTATCTTAAATCTTATCAAAATGACATCAATTACAATTATATAGAAAATTTCTACGACTGCTATGACCTAATTAGGTTTACAACATCTTAGAAAACCTAAGATCTACGGTGTACAAAATTAACCTAGATCTAACTTTTACATAGGAATCATCACAACATTTAATGATTACATCCATAATAAATAAGCCTCAATCTTGGTAAAACATTTCATGGATCTGTGTAAACCATTTGGATAGATAAATGTGCCTTTACTGATTACTATGTTATTTCTTGAATTACTCAGTGAACACAACCGTCTCTATTCGGTGAATAACCTGATGGTTGATGTGATGAATGCTTGATATTTACTGACTTGGTGCTCAATATACTCTGATACTCGGTAAACATACTAAAAACTTAGTTAAGCCTGTATACATTTATCTTTCAATTTTGCCTTTAGACTGCTCGGTTCGAAGCCTTTGTAGGTTTAACTGACTAGCTTCTATAACTTCTTATTTCATCCTTTACTAACTCATCTAATTGATACTAATGACAACATCTAATGCTCAAATAGAGATAAAAATCTCCCCCTTTGGCATTAGTATCAAAATTGTAATGTATATAAGCCGAATCTCTCAAAAAATTTCTAACTCCATATATACATATACATATACTGACTCTTCTACAAAACTCCCCCTCAGTGCATGCTTCTGGTATGTAGTGTACTACATTTGCATATAGAAGTAAATTTGGCATATATGTTATTATTTTTCCCTTTTTGAAATTAATACCAAAAACAAAAAAAATTGTACTTACAACTTTAATAAAATTTTCTTATGGGTTTTCTTCAATGAGTCCAAGAGGTTTTCCCATTCCTCTTTCAAGTTGGTAAGAGCAATGTGCTCAAGACTGACTTGTGCATGCATATCAAAGATGTTTTCCAACATAGATATCTATGGTGTAACAACTAAGGTTTGTGCCTTCATAATGTGTCTTTCCATTATCTTGAGGTGGGGGAGTAGCTTGGCTTGCAGCTCAGTGACTTGTTCACTTATATTTTCTTCCTCCTTCCTTAGATCTGTCCTCAACTGCCATAATTCTTGTACTTTGAGAATAAGCTTATGAAAAGTAGTTGGCTCAGTTAGAGACAGATTAGAACTGGCTAGGATCTTTGCATCTAGCTTCTTTATCTTCTCACTAACCTCAACAATAAAGTTCTCATAGTGCATAATTGAAACAAAATTTGTATGATTTTCTAAGTTATTGATTGTAATTCGATTATTACCTCAAAATGCTTGACCTTGTTAATTGCCACTTCTTGGCTGATTTTCTCTACTAATTTGTCTTTTATTTTTTCCTCTGCCCTTTCTTCAATTATTTTTCTTAGCATCTATGTCTGGGGCATTGATTTGATTGGCAAGAGTTGCAAGTTGGTCCAAAATAGGTGTTTCCTCATTTATTTGGATGTTAGGTACCACTTGCTACAGAATGTTTCTCACATCCTCAAGAATATTCTTACTCTTACTTACTTTCCTTAACTTCTCTTAGGATACTTTCCTAGTGCACAATTCCACATACTTCCTCAATTCCTCAAGGTCTAATGTCCTTGGGTCATAGTTAGGAATCTCAATGACTTTGTCTAGAGTGACTGGCCCTTTTCCATGTTTCTTCTTTTTCTTCTTGGACTCTTGAGGGGATGATTTAACAAATGGAACTATATCCTTTACCTCAACATGTGGTTTGTCTTATTTGGTTGACAATGTATCATCCTTCTTCTACTCATCGGTGACTTGTGTCTCAATCGATTGAGATGGAGAATCTAATGTAGTATCTGGTATCAGAGCCCTAGGTTTCTACACTGGGAACTTTGGGACTCATAGCTCACCTATGCATAACCTTGAGTATCTTAACTTTGTCTCTTTTTAGATTTTTTTGTTATGCTAAAACTTGAATCTTAGGAAACGAAGGCTACATTTCATGTTCTTATGTTTTATTGTCTTACAAGGGCACACCTATTCCTCTATGATTGAGTTATATTCTAACAATTACTTGTGTTTTTGCATAATGAGATCAATGATGTGTTAAGTGGATGTTTCCTATAATAATAATGGAATGGCGAAGAATTCTTGAGACTTATGTTTGTTTTCTTGAAAGGTACCGGTATCTATAGAAAGGTCAAAAGTTAAAGGATACTAAATGTTTTGAATCTTAATTATGGTAGTAGATAATATTACCCCCTGATCCTACCTATAATATAAGGTTGTGCACTCTATCTTCTTACAAATACCTAGTTGAATTTTATCCTGCTCAAGGTATCTTAGAAATTTTTTGGATCTTTAAAGAAAGAAATGATTGTGGTAGTGCTTGATAGGAATGAAAGGGCAATAATTAAATTACATGGCTAATAATATGTACCTAGGAAAGAAGTGAAAATAATAATAATAAATAAATAAATAAATCAGGAACAAATAATTTACTGTCATATGTATTTCTCTCTCTCTCTCTCTCTCTCTCTCTCTCTCTCTCTCTCTCTCTCTCTCTCCTCTTAAGAAATAATTTTTGCATGACTAAAATTGTTTAGACAAGGCAATAATATATCAGGAAAATTTGTAAATACTCAATTAGGAAACCCTTGGGTGAAGGACCTATGTCCCCAAGATTTTATCATAGGCTATAATTCACATTTTCATTTAGGAAGAGCAATTTTTATCCCTATCTTGGTAAGAAGTTATATCCTTTCTGCATATCGTATTAAATTGCACAAAAAGGATTTAAGATAACATAATCAAGAAATTCTAGGGAAGAGTATGGGTGATGATGGATTATCTGTACTAATGATGGAAGTTGTTTTTATTAAATATGCATCTAGCAAAATGCCTGGTGAATAGTTAGGATCCTAGATGGGTATTTTGGAAACAAATTCATGTTTTGTATACATTGTGATCAACACCATAGTAGTAAGAAATTAACAACATTAAGTGATTGAATAACTATGAATAAGGAGTTGTTGTGGTAAATAAATGCTATAGGAATGTACCTTACTCAATTTCTACTTAGAACTGATGTTATCTCAAAATTTTAAAGTATATGAGGGTAATGTTTCAAATAGGTAAAGGGTAGAAAGTAAAGTTATGTATAGTAGTTAATGTTATTAATTTAGATGTTGTGGTTATGAAGATAGTAGTGGGACTCATATACTTCTTTCTCTCTTGATGGATCTATGATCATTATGCAATAAAGAATTTGAAATAACTCTTAAGAAAATGCTATATGGAAACTGCCTAACATGCAAATTAGGGAAAAGGTGCATATATAAATAGTAAGCTTTAAGAAGGGATCCCAACTTAATGAATAATGGTGCAATAAATTGTAAATTTTTTAGATCTCCTCTAGGGTGTGAATGTGTTTTTGGAAATCAAGCACTACAACTATTATGAAAGATGACTTAGAATATGTATATTGTAAAATTTGTGTGTCCTATGTCATTGGAATTATACTTAAAGCTTTGATGGAAAGGAATATTTCTTATAAAACTATGTGTTAATGAAAATGGTAAGTTTCAAGTATCTAGATTGTTTTATTTTCATGATTACAAAAGTAAATAAAAATTATTTGATGTATTCCCTTCATGATCATAAAAAACATAAATGTTATATACCTCTCTATATTTGGTATTCATAGCTTGTAAGGAACATGAATTTTGGACCTTATTTGTAATAAGGTCTCACAAGTTGTATTATGTAGGGTTAGATTATGTCTCAAAAGGGAAAATCTATCATAAATTCTTTCTTTTTTATATACTAGTTACCATAGATAGGAACTTTGATATTGTGAAAGGAAGTGATAATCTCAGTTGGTAAAACATGCAATTTCATATAATATATTGATATTAGTGAGTAAAAATGAATACCTTAGAGTTTCGACTTGATAACAATAATTTTGATGTAATTTCAAGTATCTTGTTAACAAACTTACTACATAAAGTGATAGAATCACATAGGTAATTCTTTTTGAAAGTCATTACTAATTGAACTGAGTTAATCTACACTAAAGTTGTAATAAGATAGGATTTACCAAAACTCTTGATAGGAGAAGTATGTGTCCAGTCATTAAATTAGGTTCTAGAATAGTAATATTACAATTCTATTAGATAATGTGCGATATATAGTTCACATTCTCGACTTCCAGGAGTAAGTTGAATCTTAGTGGGGGAGGATGTAATACCCCTCTAACCATAATATAAGTTTTGTGTTTTTGAAAGAATTAAGATCTTTCGATGTTTTCTTACAGCTTAAGTTGTTCATGATACTTGTTTGATCTATTCCTATAGTTTGTTTATAATAATTTCATAAGCTAGTACTCAAGGATTCTAATATCAGACATACTGTCTAAAGGTATCATTTTTGTATGTATTTATCTCCATGTATGTATTGAGTACCTTCAAGACCTTTATGAATATAGTTAGGATGTTATATAATATGTACTTGATAGATATATATAAGTGGTTATTTATATTTTCTTCTATTAAGGTTACTTTGGATGAATTTTGTATCTCACTTAATGATTTGATTATGTTTATTATTAGTATTGATAAGAGACTAACACAATGCTTGAGATTCTAACCTTCATTATGATGATGCTACATGCTTTCAGTGTATATATATACATGATGTGTTTTCATGATTCAGGATGAAGTCGTAGTTACTCACATAGCTGAGGTCCACACGATGTATCGATCCTGATCATCTATCTGCAATATTTTCTTTTATATGTATATCTGTGCATATGTATTTCTTCTTTGTGATGCAGGCTTGTAGGTACCGGGCATCAACTTCACCTGGCTTCACAGGTCTGAGCATGCCCTCAAATCCTCAATGGTTTTTGTTATGGAGATAGTACTAAGGCCCTTGCATGGGTCTTCCTTTGTCATTATTCCAATTTGGGAATATTAGGGTTCCTTCTTTGTCAGTCAACCTTTGGGTGAAAAACCCAGATCTAGCGCACCTAGTTGGGCATTGTTGTAGTTAGTGCCTTGTGGCCACTTGAATTCATTTGGTTGTATGATTTTTTTACTCATTTTATTTATTTCTCCTTCTTGGTATGATTCTTAGTTAATCTTTCTATGTTGTGATTCAGGAGTTTGGCTTGACTTTCCTTGTCTTTGGTTGACCTTGTTTGATCTTATGGTTTTCTCGATATGTTTCATAGTTGATTTTTATGGCCTCTTTGGATGATTAGATTTATTTTTAGGCATGTGATTTTATTATACCTCAGTGTTATATACTATAGTAATTATAAATAGGTAATAATATTGTGATCTATTACTTCATAATCTTATAGATTATAGTGTTTGGTATTTGGCATGTATGTATATAAATATATATATATATATATATATATATATATATATATATATATATATATATATATATATATATATATATGGGTGCACACATATATGTATGTATACATATATAATTTATATGTGATTATATGTTAATTATTGTAGATAATATTGATGGTGTATATTTTGGGATTAATGTAAAGTATAGTATTATTAATAATTAAATATTAAATAATGCGAGGTATATTATTCTCAATTGTTAATTATTAATAATGTGGATAGGTTATATATATAGATATTGATGTAATTAATGATGTCATATGCATATATGTTAGGATAATATTACATATGTGTATAAATGAATACAAATCATCTTTTATTGTATATTTGAGTAATATAGTTATATGATATTAAGTTATTTTATAATACCCTTTAGTTAAGAGTTAGTTGGGAGTTGGTTACTTTTCCTCTCAACCTTTGGAAATATATTTATATGCACTACTTTATCATTTTAAGAGAGGGGATTTTGGGGCTGAAGCATTGAGGAGAGGATGGCCTTACTTTTCATGGAGATTTTGGAGAGAAAACTTGGAGATGTGAGGGAGAGTTTGTAAGCATATGTCTTTAAGAATTTTTGGTTATCTTTGCTTTTGGGAGAGAGACATTTTTGTGAGAATTTGAGTAGTTGAGAGAGGGATTCTTTATTGTGGAATTATTTCTTTATTTTATGGAGATTTTTGAAAGTGGATAAGGTTTGAAGGATGCATCTCAAGTTTGGATTTGTCTTCTCTTTTGTTTCCTTCCTTCTTCGATTCAACCTTCGTAGGACATGAGGTATGGATTGAATATTTTAGTTACTTTATTTCTCTGATAGATTATGGATCTATTTATATATTATCATTATTTATTATATCTTTACTTTTCATTTCTATGGTTATTTTAAAGTTTTGAGTTTTTGTTTGTAAGAATTGGCATGTGTTTTCCTAGGGTTTTTAGCAACCCATTTTTTGAGATCTATTATTATAATAATTTAAATTGCATCTAGGGTTTTACTAAAATTATTTTCTGGAAGTAAAATTCACAGATCTAAAATGGGTATCTCTATGATTTTATTTTTAGGGTTGAATTAATGCCTTATTTTTGACATTTTGGCAGACTATGCCTGTCCATTCTGGATTCTGAATTTTCTGTCAAATGTATTCATATGCTACAAGCTGATATGATTATATAAAAGTCTAAATTTGATATAAAAGATTATACTAAGTCTTATCTTTCATTTAGAATTGTTTTGGAGAATTTTTATTATGTTTTGTGAAAATTACAATCATTTTAGTGAAGGCAGGTCTGAACCCTAACCATAATTTTCTGTTTTAAACCAGAAGTCATAACTTTCTTTCCCACCATTGGATCTTCCTAAAAATAAAATTGAGAGTCCATAATTATGTTATATAAATCTTCACTAAAGATATTTTCTTTATTATATGTTTTGTGGAAGATATGGATGACTGTTCTATGATGACTATTCTTTGCATTTAATCCTTACTTGAAATAATTTAGTTTAAGAACATCATTAAGTTTTAAGGTTTCATATGGTTACCAGAGGCTATTAGAATTTTTTTTGGTTAATAGGATCTATTTTTACTCTGAATATGTTTATAATATCACTTGGATGTCTTCTTATATGTTTGGAACATTCTGAATGCCATATTGGGTTTAGGGTTGTCAAGTGGACTAGGGACAACATATGTTTTCCTAAACTCAATAAAATGTTGTTATGGAATTGATATGAATTCTTGATGATGAATCTATTATGTTCTTATGATTTTTATATGTATGTTAGGGAACCTAAGTACACTAGGTGAGTGGCTCATAGTGAGGGGTCGGGGCCCTAAGTGGCTAGTACCAGGATAACCTACTATGAGTTATTTAATTGAGTGATAACCTAAATAAATAAATTGGGAATGGGAGATTATTGGAATGGGAAATTACACACTAATCAAGATTAATTGTGCCTCTCCCATGCCTTTAGTGCTAGTAAAGACTAAGGATGGGAGTGGGAGAAGGTACCTATGCGTAGGTATGACTGAATGACCTTGTCTATACAAGAGGCATTCAGTTCCACATGTGCCTACTTGGGGGCCAGGGCCAAGAGTGGCTAGTACCAGGACAACCCAAGGGTTGAGGGCTATGCGATGACACTCACCTAGCTTGTAGCTTAGAGTCTCTACCAAATTTGATCATGCCTTTGGTAGTCCTTGTGGTCTTCTTGTCTCTTCTTTTGTGTTGTGACTTTGGGGAAATTTTATCACCACCTTAGGAATTTCATAGTTGTTACCTCTTGTATGGGCCTTTGGTTCTATCTCCTAGCTCAGGGGAGTGGGCCTATTGGTTCCACATGGTTGGGTGGTTAATATTTATATCGAGGTATTCTTCATGATTCTCTGGATGATCCTAGCACATATTCCTTTCCAGATCTGTAGTTGAAGATTTCTTATTGGATATTTTAATATGTTGAGATGTACTTATGTATCTGTATTCATGTAATTTTAATCTCCTAAAAGGAGTCTTGTAGTATTGATGTAATCTCAATTCAAAGCAATGCATAAGGGAATGGGTAGCTCTAGGTAAAAGAAAGGGAAAAGAATGTGGAATATTGGACATGTTACTAGCATTAAAAGAAATTGTTTATGTTATTTCTCCTATCCTCTTATGTTGTCCATGTGTAAAGGAAATAATCTTAAATATAGTTCTATATAATGATGTATCACAACAATAATGTATTCTCTCTTGATGAAAGGATCCAAGGAAATTATTGAGAAATGATAGATTAGTGATTGGAATTATTAACAATGAATGGTTATGAAACAATGCAATAAAATAGTAACTTGATTATAATGTTAATATTTGGTTCATATTAATGAAGTACCTAGGATAATGCCTACCTTAATGAATATTAATCTCTTACCTAAATTATTAGAGAAAAGTGATATAAAGGATAGTAGATGTAGATGAAATCAATATGAATTTATGGAATGAGTTGATAAAAGGAATAATGATGTTGGATGATTAACTTATGTTTAATAAAAGAAATAAGTTAGGGACATTTAACTTGATGCATTAAAATGAACGTAGATCTTTTAAGCTCATGATTCCATGAATATCTTATGCATGTAAATGGTTTATATGATGTTGCTTTAGTAGCGACGTTAGGGAACCTGTGAGGACTTAAGTTGTATAAATATTACATTCAAGTAGTAGAAAATTATTTCTTCTTTTAGAAATATGAAGTGTAATGATGAATATTATTCTAGTTAAAATAAAAAAAAGAAATTTACTACTTGCATTTTATAGAGGTTTATGTCTTGTCCTCTTGGGTTGCTTGGCGGGGCGTTACATAGTCTCGGTAGGCTTAGGGTGATCCTATGGCTATGTATCAGCCTCTTTTTCTTTAGGCTTATTTGTCTCTATAGTATTTGAAGTATTTGTACCTTGTTCCCCTGTTGTATCTTTTGGTTTCTCAGGGATTGAGCCTTTGGGTTCCTTTTGTGTCATTATTTCTACTACTTGAACTAGAATAGGAAGGTCACCTAGTATGCTACTTACTACTAGCTTGGTGGGGGCTTTCTCATCTTGTTGAGCTCCACTAGCTATAATATCCTCATCATCCTTGATATCATCAGGATCACCATTCATGATGTCCTCAATTAGTACATCATTTGAATCATCAGTGATTCCTTGTATTCATACCTGCTTGCATGCATCTTGGATTAAATCTTGGAACTCGGTGATATTGGTAGTATTATGTACCTCAATATCTAATAGATCAATTATATTATTTGGTGCCAGATCAACATCATCAAAATGGATGTCTTTACCTTTCCTCTTTGTCTTCCTCTCGGGGATTATGGCCAAAGTCATCTTATCTACCATAGCTCGGGCTTGTAATATAGAAGACCAAAGTAATTGACAAATTTCATCAATTTCTACTAGATTTTCATCAAGTATTTGTAGTGCTCAGCTCTTCACTAAAAATATTTTAGAATATGTTATTATTAACTCCTCAAATTCAGGAACTGTCAATGTAGGCATTGTCATGACTATGGATTTTTCCCTCATTCTCTTTTTAGTCTTCAATGCATAAGTCCATCTTGCTAAAATTATATCATATAAATCCTTAGGTACATAGAAAATTCTGTGTACCTTCTTCAATTTTATCATCATTTGTATAACAACTTCTATTTTATTATGATCCTCAGTTGACAGGTGTTCAAACTAACTTACTTGTGGATCACTCAGACTTCCATTGTCTATTTTGTTCTTAGAAATTTCATCAATAGAATGGTTCTTATTTACAAAAACCTTGAATTGTTTAGTGTCATCTTCATCATCATCAGTGCCATCTTGACCTGTTATTAACTTTATTCTTTTCTTTGGAGCCTCGGTGGTAGCTTTTGTACCTATCTTCTTCTGATAGGTTTTAGTCGGTGTTGGCCTTGATATTTTCACAACTCCTTTCTTTGGTGGAGGTGAAGCTTCAGTGGTTGATATTTTGTGTGCCCTAGTTTTCACTTCTACCTTCTTCTTGGGAGTGGGAGTGGGCGAAACCTATGTAGAATCTGCATCTTTATCAGACTTGATTTCCTCATTGTCATGTGGTTTTTCAGAAAGAAGTAACTGACCCTCAGTTTCTACCTCAATCGATATGCTCTCAGATGCTTCAACATCATCTCCAAATTTATTTACCAAATTGCTCATCATTTTTCTTGATTTCTTTGTTATTTTCCCAATGACTAGGTCTATCTTTATCCTTGTTTTAACTTCTTTGTATGTGCCAAACCTAACATCTTTTGGATCCTTAGGTTGAGCTAATAAAGCCTTGATTTATCTAGAGGCTTGATCAATATCAAGTTCATAACCCATAGGGGCTAACCATTTGGTTCTTGGTTCCACTGCCTTTATCAAAGTGTAATCTATATCAACTAGAAAATAGATGTCATGTTCATAATTTTCTACCAGTTGACTCGGTATCCTACTTCTTGAGTTCATTTTTTCCTTAAATTGTTCAAAATAATTATCTACCATACTCACAAAATTATCTCCCATACTTGTTATCAAATCAGTAATTTGCAGTGTCATAGGTTTGTTGGTTGACCAATCTACAATACTGACTGAAGGGAAAATGTTTTGCACATAAAAGAATATGAAAAGTAGTAAAGATCCAAACTTACAAGTTTTGGAATTAGGAAATTGAATAGTCTTCATATTCTCTTCTACTTGCCTCAACAACAATTCGGCAAGGTCCAACTAAAATCCCTTTTCGCTATCTTATAAGCAATGTAAATGACACCAAATAGTACACTATTTGGTCTACTTGATTGAAATATTTTGTACCATATGACATATGCACCAAACCTAGTTTTAGGATGTGTGATTGTGTTCACTTTCAATTATCTATCATCTCATTCTACTCCAATTTCTTTCTCTATATCGGCTGTCATTGCACTCCTCAGTGCTCTGACTTTGTCGATGGTTGGGTATCTGGTTACTACAGGTATGGTGTCTTTTGTGATCTTTATGGGCTCATCCAACTAGATTTTCCCATCATGAAAATGACTTAACACAATTCTTATCCACTCATTTATGAAAACCTTCAGAAAATGTAGGTCATTGGTCAAACCCTTGACTTCTAAATGCTCGTGACCAGTTTTCAATTTTCCATTAACACTCAGCTCTTGATAACTAGCAATTAGCTCAAAATCACCAATATCTCCTATTTTTTAGTGAATGTAGGAGTGTATGTCTTCAACTATCAAGACCCTAGGTGGTATGCTAAAAAAATCTCCCATTTTGTCAATTTGTGATGCCACTTCGAGATGAAGTTTATACTTCAGCTCATTGCAAGTAGTAGATACAATTAGCATCACTTCCTCCTCATCTACATTCTTTGATTTGTTGACTGTTGATGTGGATTCCATCATTCTTCATTTAGGGTTTCAGTAAATAGCAAATGAATAGCTCAGTGATGATAGTACTTACTCATAATAATGACGAACACACTCAAAATTCTTGAAATCTTTTATGGAATTGCTCTGAAAATCCTTTGCTCAATTTTTCTCTATAAAATCTTATCTCTCTATGATTGCAGTGTAAAAAATAAGCTAAGCTCACCATCTATTTATAGCATTTTCAAATTCCCACTCAAACCTTTTTGTAATAAATGCTTGACCTAACACAGCTCGATGATAAATGTCAATCTCAGTGTATACCATGAAATGACATAAGATCGGTTAACACATTAAATTTTCACTTGGTTAATACTGGCACTCGGTTAACCATGCAAATAATTATCAATTGGAAACTTCTCACTCTATCCAATATATACCGACTTTAAATACTTAAAGCTCAAAACTTGTAAAACCATAATGCATCTTAATTCATGCAGATTTGGTATGTGCACATTTGATATAAGGAATTGTATGATAGATATAACCAATTAGAATTATTAGTTCCATACATACCCTTTTAGCTTAGGTGGAGGTGGTGATGTCACCCAATCCAATGGATGAGGTTTCATCGACCACATTTCTTGACTCAACATTGTCACTTGATACTTTTCTCCACATAGTGTTCCTTATCCTCATGATATCTTCAATTGTATTTTTATTTTCAAATATTTGTGTCTCTAGTGCTTGATCTCTACAATCTTGACTTAAGTGACTGACTTTGTGTTAGTGTAAGCATACCATACCAGTACTTGTTCAGCTACAAGATCTGCCTCTCCAATTCTTCCTCATATAGTTAGCTGCAATATGTCCATATCTTCCACATGTTGTGCAATTAACCCATGTATTATAATCCCAAGTATAAGCATTACCTTGTCTTCTTGCTGATAGGTCTTGTTTTTTCCTTTCGATGTCCAGAGTTTCTTCATCTTGGTTTTGCATTCTTGTGAGGTATGTCCATGCATGTTGCAAGTGCGATAGTGTTTCTCCATGTAGGGTTTGTTAGGAGTCTATTCAACTTAGATCTATACTCATGTGCTTGATGTCCATACTTGTTACAACTATAACAATGACCATTGAGCTTATGAGTGGGTTTAGGATTACCTTTTTCTTTACTCCTGCAAACATTTGATGTGTGGTCTAGTTTACCATAGTGATAGCATGATAGTTTCTTACGTCTTTGAATCTTATAGGTGTTCACATGTTAAAAATTTCTTAGATGATTCTCTTGCTCGGTATAGCCTAATCCAATAGTACTTCCAGGTCCTCTTTGACTAATTAGAAAATCATCAATTTTCTTGGAACTATCTTCATCTTTCTTCATCATTTCATTATACTATTGATGCATCTTCACTTCATGTTTCAATATTTCATTCTCTTCTTTGAGTTCACCAATGTCTTCAAGTTTTCTTCTTAACTCACTATTCACTTGGTTGATCTCTTGATTAATAACAATCATCTAATTAGATATTTCAAAATGATGCTCGGTAAGTCTCATTATCTCTGACTCCTTCTCTTGTAGTTTCTCAGTCATTTGCCTTCTATCTTCAACAACCAAATTTCTCTCTTGTTCAGCATGTCTAGCACTATTCATCACATCAATCATTCGTACCATTTGTGCTTCTTGACCGATCTATAGGGCTTTAACTTGTTCAATAAGATGAAGATTTTTCTCAAATAAATTAGGGATTTCACTTTCAGATATGTCACTTATACTACCTAAACTAGATCTGATATTCTCAAATAGGTCATCAATATCTTCTTCATGATAATTAGTCTCACATTTCCGAATAGTTATATCTTGTCCCTAAACCGGTAACTTCTTCAACTCATCCTTTTCTTTATTGTATTTCTTAATGAATATTTGCATCTAAATATTTTGATTCTCAATTTTCTTGTCCAACTTATATCTTTCCATCCTGAGATCTTTCCTCTTTAATGGTTAAACTTGCAAATAAGAGATCTAGCTATGATACCAATTGTTGGGATAGGAAAGATAAAGTACTGAGAGGAGAGGGGTGAATTGATACCCTCAAAAACTTTTCCTGAATACACAATCTACAATAGTAGTGTCTATCTAACTAACTAACTCCATTGTTTGCAACATTTATTCAACTAACTTTGCAAATGTAAAGTGCATGAAAACAAACAATAAATCATACATGAAATGTTGTCACATAACACAAGTATTTTGGTTACGCAAAAACCCTTATTAGAAGGTAAAAATTATAGTGGGGATGACACCCACAAATTCTTCACTATTGTAGATAATAAAGTATTTCAGTTAAGGCTACAAGTGTGATCACTTCTGGTGATCTTACCCTTTTAGGAGTAACAAAAAGATCGGTTTGATCTACCTTATGAAAGGATTTTAGCAACACCAAATAAGTGTGCACTCGGTTAAGAGATTTACAATCAAACTGTTAAGTCTAATCTATTAGGAGATTTATAACTCTACTATAATGATTAGAAGATAACATAAAATATCTTTAAATGACAACTTTACTTTTTCTGAATCAGATCTATGATATAATGAATAAATATCACCTTGATGTGTAGTAAACTACTCTCTGTTCTCCTCGATAGCCGTAAATGTTTCTAAACAAAATGAATACTATTTCTAATAATTTCTCTGTCATGTAAACCTTGTCTAAATTCTAATATCCCGATAGGTGGTCACTGCTTCATGATCTCCTTGTCATGTATTTTCAATCTTGTCAAAATAACATTAATTACAATTATATATCAAATTTATATGACTTCTATGACCTAATTAGGTTTACAACATCTTAGAAAACCTAAGATCTATGGTGTACAAAAGTAACCTAGATCTAAGTATTACATAGGATTCATCACAATATTTAATGATTACACCCATAATAAATAAGCCTCGATCTTGGTAAAAAATTTTATGGATCTATGTAAACCATTTGCATAGATGAATGTGCCTTTACTAATTACTATGCCATTTCCTAAATTAATCGGTAAACATAGCCTTCTCTGTTCAGTGAATAACTTGATGGTTGGTGTGAAGAATGCTCAGTGTTTACTGACTCAGTGGTTGGTATACTCTAATACTCAGTAAACATATTCAGTACTCGGTTAAGCCTATATACATTTATCTTTCAGTTCTGCCTTGTGACTGCTCGATATGAAGGCTTTGTAGGTTTAACCGACTAGCTTCGATAGCTTCTTATTTCATCCTTTGCTGACTAATCTAATTGATACTAATGACAACATCTAATTCTCAAATAGAGATAAAAGTTATAGGTTATGCATTCATATCTTGTTTTCATTTTTATCATGTTTCCTATGCTATTTTTATGTCCTTGGCATGAGTAAATCACTCTTATATGTCATTGACTAGAATAGGCTAGATGGGGCATGATATTTTTCTTTGATTGTTGTTTGTGGGATTTTTTCTAATGAAGTTGATAGAATAAGTAAATGGGGGTGTTTGTGCATAATTTCCTTCATATATCTAATAAGAATCAAATTGTGCAATTAAAATTGCCACAATAATACTTTGATTATGACATGCAACACATACCTCGACTCCAAATATTTGTTCCTAGATGGAAGGGAGAATATACCTTGTCTATTGGTCATACAAGGAAAACTCAGGTCATCTTGGTTCAATTATACCTAGATGTTTGTCAAGCTTGCTATATTATAATCCATGTAAGAAATACTCAAGTCATAATAGTTTAACTATACCATAATGCTTGTATTTTCTTGCAATAATAAAGATCTCAATGATGATAAAAAATCATGTAAACATGATTCAACATGTTTTTGGAAGTTGTGGAGATATGTATTTGTCATTTTACTCTATATTTATTGTTGCATATTGCATATTTTTACATTATCACATTTCACTTTTATAGGGTTTTGTGAGATTTTTCAATGTCTAGGTTATCCTTTTCATTATGTCCATTCTTCTATTGTCGAACATTTTGTTATTATTTTAAGGACATTATACATAAAATAAAATTATATATATACATATAATGCATTTCATATAGATTGCATTAACTATTCATTAAGTATCATCTCTTTATCATTTAGTTTCCATCATTATCATTATTTATCATTTGTATATTTACATGCATTAATTTTGATTTAGGTTCATTATTTCATTTATCATTGCATCTTATCTATATTATTCCATTAATCATTAATCATTTATAGGTATCCATCCACATTACATGATATGTATATATGTATCTCATTATTTTAAATCATTATATAGATCATTCATTATAAACATAACCATCATATTTGACATAAATAACATCATCATCATTTGATCATATGTATCACATTAGAATGCATTTCATGAAATAGATAATGTAAATACCATGACATCATAGAAACATTGACATAGTATCTAAACATATGATGAGATAAATCACTACATCACATCATATAGAATCAGCACTACATGTAGCATCATAAACCATATGTATATATCTGCATAATCATAACTCAAGGGTATGTGCAAGATCATGAGGGGCCAAAAAGTGGCGATGTAAAAAAATCCACTTTTTAGTCATCCAAAAGAACATGAAAATGTATGTTGAATTTTTAGTAGGCCTATGTGTCAGTACACCTGGGAAAACCTAACACCAAAGCACAAGCCTTACCAGGTACCCAAAACCTGTGGCATAAATCAAAACCCGCGAGCCATTTTCCTCATTTCTCCTCACATTTTGGGTTTGGAAAATGGCTCCAAATATCATATACATGATATTTTTGGGTATCTAATTGTACCAACAACAAATTCGACTCTGCAGTTGATCCGGTAAGTAAATTCTTGCTATATCTTGATTAATTTCTTTCATTTTCATGTTAAATTTAGTTTTTTCAGTTAAAATAGGGTTTTGTATTGATTTTTTTAATAATATATGATATCAATTTGAAATTTATATTTGTTTATTATTTAATCAGGCATGGATGATAACAATGAAGATAATAACCCCCCCCCACCAAATAACGATCCTAAAAACAATCCAGAACCACTTCAAAACCCTCAATATTTAGAGGATTTGATATAGGAGAACTTGAATAATATACAAGGCTTCAAAAACACATATCACAATATTCCTACATTAGCTCCTATGCTTGACACCCTATGATGCAGCAATGGCAAGTGGAAGCCTTCAAACAGTGAGCAATGGTAAGTTTCAATCCTTCAACACCCAAAGTGACCAGGTCAAGTGCTCAATACTTATCACAAGTATCCAAAAAGGAATAGGAAAAGGTTATCACAACCTCAAATATCCAATGTGACCTAATCACTAGGTTCACCAAACTCCTAAGCACCAAAAACCAAGGATTGACTAAGAGGTCTCTTTAGCCCAATAGACAGTCAAACCCCAAAAATGGATACTAAGACCAGGGGTGGCATAAAATCACTACTCTAGCCTATTTAGGTCTTATTCTAATAGTTCCAATGGTTCTTTCATTTAAAAGTAACCCATAATGCTAAGTTGCTGCACAAACCTAGGATTTGGCTTATAGCCCTTCCTAGAAGGAAATCTGAACATAAGACAAAATTATCCCAAATGAGATGGTGATTTGGTCAATGATTTTTATACCCTTTTGGGGTTTACAAAACATGTCTAGACACCAATGAATGGAAATGAATGGAAGTCACTGTTGTTGCAATATTAGACTAGGCTAATAGGCCTAATTAGGGCTCCAAATGCACTACAAGTGCTCTTTCTCCTATGCCAAAACAAAAAATAAGAATGGAGGCATGTTTGGAAATGTAAAACAACTTAGAATCCAAGTTTTCAGGCCTTGGTGAATCCCCAACCACAATCTAGGATGACTGTCCTAGTTACTTGACTGGTGCACACATAGAGATGTACACCTAGGGTCTTGTGGAAAACCAACTCCTCTACAAACCCACACTCATAACCTAAAAAATATTAAATTACATTCAAAAATATTGTATTCCAAAAAGGGGCTACAATTTCCCATGGTGGAATGTGCCTAAACAATCAGACCCTATAGAAACCCTGATTTTAAGCCTCAATTCTACGCACTCTTACTAAAAATTAGATATCTTCCAATCTGGGTTAGATCAATACATGAGACCAACTAAAAATGGAAGAAGACTCAAGGCTTCAAATTTTGGAATCATTTTTTCATGCCCTCACATCCATACCTGTCCATACAGGGGTATGAATCAGGAAATCTATAGAGAAATGATGGTTTATATTATTAATGATTGCCAAAATTACATTGTATATCCTATCACCTACCTATAAGGGCTTATATAGGATAATCCCAATGGTTACATGACCTTTTTGAAATAATTGACCATTTGGGAGTGGTGTTTACAAGTTTGACAACTTTGAAGGAAGTTTCTCGAAAGTTGCTTGACAACTTTTAGAGCAACTTTGCCAATTTTGCAATTTTGCAAATCTAATGACCAAAATTGGTCCTAACCTTATTTTGATGATCCCTAATGGATCCAAACATATAAAAGCATGAAAATACCTATGACTATGGTTTTGGATAATAAATGACCACTAGTTAGACCAAGGGCTCATAAAATGCCAAACTTGGAACTATGGTCTTACAATGAGATCCAATGTCTAACCCTTATCCTAAGCATGACTAGAGGCCTCTAAGGAACTTAGTGTGAAATCCTAGGTTCCATGGGAATGCTTGTTGAATCTAGAGTAGGTGCTCTTGCATCATACTCCCCTTGAATTTTAAAACTCAAGTCCCTACTTGAGGATAACTGCTCCACTAAAGTGCCATGTTGCTTGATTTGATCTTCGGTCAACCATGTAACATCTATTTTGGGGATGCCCTTCCATTTGACTAAGTACTACATGTACTTCTTAGTCCTGGTCTACCTTAGTATCTTTGTGTCCAAGATGTCTTCTAACTCCACTAGTTTTCTTTGATCGAGATTGGTAACATAGCCTTCATCTTTGGTGTCCTCACCTTGCTCATTTGATGAACCTACTACAACTTTGTATGGTGTGAGGTCTACCACATTGAATATAGGAGAGATCTGCAAAGTTGGAGGAAGGGAAATCTCATAGGTGTTGTCACAAAATTTTTTAAGTATGTTGTAGGAGCCTATTTTCTTCATTTGTAATTTGGAGTATCTACCCTCTTAGGAAGGATCAAACCCTATCCCCTACTTTGATATGGACCTGTCTCCTTCTCTTGTTAGCATTTTCTTTGTAATTCAAACTAGACCTTTGCAAAGTTTCTTTCACTTGCTGCTATACCTTTGTGATGAGTTCTTCTAGTTATTGGCCTTGAGCAATGATTTTGAAATCAGAGGGGAGTTCCATCAGATCCAATGGTCCCTTGGGGTGCAAACCATACACTACTTGGAAAGGAGTCTTACCGATTGACCTATTTATTAAGTCATTGAAGGAAAACTTTGATAGGGTTAGGATTGTATCCCAACTTTGTGAGTATTTCTTGGTTAGTCATCTTAGGAGATTTCCTAGGGACCTATTTACCACATCGGTCTACCCATCTATTTGTCAGTGATAGGCAGAGCTACAAGTGAGATTTGTACCCAACTTCTTGAAGAGTGTCCTCCAAAAGTGCCCTTGGAATTTTACATCCCTATCTAATACAAGTTTTTGAGGTAAGCCATGAATTCTAACTACTTCCTTAAATAAAAGATTGGCTACATGAGATGTATCATTTGTGCTCTTACATGGCACAAAGCGGGCCATTTTGGTGAACCTATCCACTATGACAAACACACTATCAAATCCTTGCTTGGTTTTAGGCAGTCCCATGACAAAATCCATTCATATGGACTCCCAAGGTCTTGAAGGGATTGGTAAGGGTTGGTAGAGCCCTTGATTTTTTTTCATCCCTTTAGGTTGTTGGAAAATTGTACAAGACTCAATAAACTTCTTAACTTCATTGTTCAACTTGGGCCAAAAATAGCTCCTCTTCACCATGTCTGCTATCTTATCAATACCAAAGTGACCTCCTAGGCCACCACAATGTTTTTCTCTGATTATGTTTTCTCTCATTGAACACTTTGGTATGTATAATTGTGCTCCCTTGAATAGAAGACCATTCTGAATCAGATATTCAAAAAAATTAGTGTGATATCTACCCTCCATTTTTGAACAAATTTGATATATCTCTAAAAAATCAAGGTCATCTGGGTACAACTGTTTGAGGGACTCAATTCCCACACTTTGTAGTTGAACTTATTCAACTAGACCAATCCTCCTACTAAGAAAATCAACAAATTAGTTTGCTACACCCTTTTTTTCCTTATTGTTGAAGGTATAGGCCTGCAATTGCTCTACCCATTTGAGATGCCCGACTGAAAGTTTTTCTTGTGAATTGAGGAAGCTTAATGCATGGTTGTCAGTGTAGACTACAAAATCTTTTGGGATCAAATAATGCCTCCAATTCTTAAGGGCTTGGACCATGGCATAGAGCTCTAGGTCATAAGTAGAGTACTTCCTTTTGGCCTCATTCAATGTCTCTGAAAAGAAAGTAACTGCCTTGCCTTCTTGGCTTAGGACTACTCCTATAGCCAAATTGCTTGCATCTATCTCCATAGTGAAGACCTTGTTGAAAGCAGGGAGGAGCAAGATAGGGTATTGGGAGACTCTATTATTCAAGTATTGGAATGCATCATTGGCTTCCTTTGTCCATGAAAACTTAGTCTTCCTTCCACCTTTGATTGTTTCAAGCATTGGTGCACACACATGACTAAATTTTTTGATGAACTTCCTCTAGAATGTTGCAAGCCCATCGAAGCTCCTTACATCACCTTGATTCTTTGGTGGAGGCCAATTAATGATTGCATCTACCTTCTTAGGATCCATCTTGAGGGTACCTTGTGAAATTAGAAAGCCTAGGAACACAAGTTCCTTCCTCATAAACATGCACTTTTCCAAGTTGATTACCAACTTGTGCTAATGGAGTCTTCTTAGTACCTATTCCACATGAAAAAGATGGTCATCCTTGCTATGACTGAATATTAATATGTCATCTAGGTAAACAACAACAAATTTTCCAATAAAATCTATGAATATCTCATTCATAAGCCTCATAAAAGTGCTAGGGGCATTGCTTAAACCAAAGTGCATTACTAACCATTCAAAAAAACCTTCAGTAGTCTTGAATGTTGTTTTCCATTCATCTCCAGGCTTGATTCTAATTTGATGGTAACCAGACTTTAAGTCTATCTAGGTGAAGTAGCAAGCACCTCCTAGTTGATCCAATAGGTCCTCAATCCTTGGCATGAGAAATCTGTACCTTATTGTGATTTTTTTTAGAGCCCTGCTATCAGTGCATAACCTCCATTTTCTATCCTTTTTAGGGGCCAAGAGTGAGGCTACTACACAAGGACCGAGACTCTTTTGAATGAGCCCTCTTTCCAATAATTTAGTGACCTATTTTGCAATCTCTGCATGCTACAATGATGTCATTTTGTATGGTGCCCTTATTAGGTAAGGATGAGCCTAGTATGAGGTCTATTTGATGACTAATGTCCCTAATGGGAGGGAGGCTAGTGGGCAGGTCACTAAAAGTGACATCGTTATACTTTTTCAGTAGTTTTATGACTTCATTTGGTATGGGCTCTTTTTTATCAGACCTGATGTTATCTTTGGGCTTTGAGATTAAAACAAATGGTTCAATATCAAATTCTTTCAACGTTTTTAACATCTCCTTTTCTCCCATGATAATCAAAGTGGGTTCTTTTTTAGATTTGTTATCTGGGAGGGGCTTCATAGTGAAGGTATTCCCATATTTGGTGATGGAGTAGGTGTTTTTCCTATAGTGGTGTATGGCATTAACATCAAATTGCCAGGGCCTGCCGAGAAGGATGTGAGAGGCATCCATCTCAACAATATCACAAAGGATGTTGTCCTTCAAGTCAGCAATAGAAAACTCTATCCAAGCTTGTTCTATGACTAGATTTTGTTGGCCTTTGGTTAACCATGAAACATGATAGGGGAAAGGGTGTGGTTTCTTAGGGAGGGTTAACTTATGAACCATTTCACAAGATACAAGATTTTCAGTTGATCCAGAATCAATAAGAAGATTGCATACCTTTCCATGACATTTGATCTTTGTCCTGAAGAGGTTCTTTCTTTGTGGGGACTCTTGGGTTTGTGGTACTTGAAGGAAGACCTACCTCATCATTAGACACACTCCTTCATCTGGTTCCAAATCTCTACCATCACCATTGTCTTCTTGTTTATCTTCTTGGACAAGTTGTGCTCTCCTCTCACCTTGGTTACTATTGTTTCTCTTCTCAAGGCATCTTCCTACATGGTGTCCCATTTGGTTGCAATAGAAATGCTTCAATGTTTCATTACCTCTTCCTGAATTTGTCCTTCCTGTATTGAAAGGTCTTCTTCCTCTATAGTTTCCTCTCAAATTAGAGTCATGATTTTCTTTATCTCCTTGGCCAGGGTTTTTTCTGCTACTGCCACCACTTTGTCCATTGTTCCAAGAGTTTATCTTGCCTCTAAAGTTATTCCCACTATCATTACTCTTCCCTTTGCCAAAGTCATGCTTCCTCTTCCATTTTTCCTCTACCTTAAGTGCCATTTGATAGCACCTATTGACTGTGGTAGGGTAGTGTAGAATTATCTCTTCTCGAATGGATACTTTCAAGCCATTCATGTACCTTGCTAGCTTTTCTTCCTCATCTTCAGCCATATTGGTCTTGATACACAATTTGAGGAACTCCTCGGTATATGAGCCTGCATCCATGGCCTTTTGTTTTAGAATTTTCTTTCTCCTATGGAGTTGTACCCCATAGTCCTTAGGTACATATGTCTCTTTGATCAATGCTATCATTCTATTCCATGAATTGATCATGTTCTTCCCATTCTTCACCCTCTCTATTTGGATGAAGTTCCACCAAGTCAAGGCTACTCCCTTTAACTTGGATCTTGCCACCTCTACCCTTTTCTTTTTAGGGATGTCTTCACACTCAAAGAACATTGTCAAATCCTCTATCCAATCCAAGGCTAGATCAGCATTCATCTTTCCATTAACGACTGGAAAATCTATCTTCTCTTCCATGGTTCTCCTTCCCATGGATTTGAAGGGATCTATGAAAGGCCTTTGGTTTGCAGGGATCTATTGATCAGCATCATCCTCCTCTTCTTCACTGTCTTCTTCATTTTCAAACTCATCTTTGTCCTTGTCATCAAGCTTCTTCTCAAGTTCTTGAAGCCTCTTAGTTAAGGCTTTATTTGCAACCTTTTTCTCTCTCACCATCTTTTCCAAATCACTATTTTTGACCCTTGTAGCGATCTCCTCATTCTTAGGATCAGACATAGCTCTGATACCACTTGATGTAGTAGTGGCAAGTGGAAGCCTTCAAATAGAGAGCAATGGTAAGTTTCAATCCTTCGACACCTAAAGTGATTAGGTCAAGTGCTCAATAATTATCACAAGTATCCAAAAAGGACTAGGGAAAGATTATCACAACCTCAAATATCCAATGTGACCTAATCACTAGGTTCACCAAAGTCATAAGCACCAAAAACCAAGGATTGACTAAGAGGTCTCTTTAGCCCAATAGACAGTCAAAACCCAAAAATGGATACTAAAACTAGGGGTGGCCTAAAATAACTACTTTGGCTTGTTTAGGTCTTATTCTAATAGTTCCAATGGTTCTTTGATTCAAAAGTAACCCATAATGCTAAGTTGTTGCACAAACCTAGGATTTGGCTTGTAGCCCTTCCTAGAAGGAAATCTGAACATAAGACAAAATGATCCCAAATGAGATGGTGATTTGGTTAGGGATTCTAATACCCTTTTGGGGTTTACAGAATATGTCTCAACACTAAGGAGTGGAAATGAATGGAAGTCACTATTGTTGCAATATTAGACTGGGCTAATAGGCCTAATTAGGGCTCCAAATTCAGTACAAGTGCTCTTTCTCCTATACCAAAACAAAAAATAAGCATGGAGGAATGTGTGTAAATGTAAAAAAACTTAGAATCCAAGTTTTCAGGCCTTGGTGAATCCCCAACCACAATCTAGGATGACTGTCCTAGTTACTTGACTGGTGCGCACATAGAGATGTACACCTAGGGTCTTGTGGCAAACCCACTCCTCTGCAAACCCACACTCCTAACCTACAAAAGATAAAATTAAATTGGAAAATATTTTATTCCAAAAAGGGGCTTCAATTTCCCATGGTGGAATGTGCCTAAACAATCAGGCCCTATTAGAAACCCTGATTTTAACCCTTAATTCTACGCACTCTTACTAAAAATTGGATATCTTCCAATCTGGGTCAGATCAATACATGAGACCAACTAAAAATGGAAGAAGACTCAAGGATTAAAATTTTTGAATTAGTGCTTCATACCCTCATGTCCTTACATGTCCATACAGGGGTCTGAATCAGGAAATCTGTAGAGAAATGATGGTTTATTTTATGGATAATTGCCAAAATTACATTGTATATCCTATCACCTACCTGTAAGGGCTTATATAGGATACTCCCAATGGTTAAATGACATATTTGAACTAATTTTACATTTGGGACTAGTGTTTACAAGTTTGACAACTTTGAAGGAAGTTGCTCAAAAGTTGCTTGACAACTTTTAGAGCAACTTTGCCAATTTTGCAATTTTGCAAATCTAATGACCAACATTGGTCCTACCCTTATTTTGATGATCCCTAATGGATCCAAACATAGAAAAGAATTAAAATACCTATGACTATGGTGTTGGATCATAAATGACCACTAGTTAGACCAAGGGCTCATAAAATGCCAAACTTTGAACTATCATCTTACAATGAGATCCAATGTCTAACCCTTCTCCGAAGCATGACTAGAGGCCTATAAGGAACTTAGTGTGAAATCCTAGGATCCATAGGAATGCTTGTTGAATATGGAGTAGGTTCTCTTGCACCATACTCCCATTGAATTTTAAAACTCAAGTCCCTACTTGAGGATAACTGCTCCGCTGAAGTGCCATGTTGCTTGATTTGATCTTTGGTCAACCATGTAGCATCTATGTTGGGGAGGCCCTTCCATTTGACTAAGTACTGGATGTAGTTATTAGTCTTGGTCTACCTTAGTATCTTTGTGTCCAAGATTTCCTCTAACTCCACTAGTTTTCTTTGAGGGATATTGGTAACATAGTTTTCATCTTTGGTGTCCTCACCTTGCTCATTTGATGAACTTGCTGCAACTTTGTATGGTGTGAGGTCTACCACATTGAATATAGGAGAGATCTGCAAAGTTGGAGGAAGGGAGGTCTCATAGTTGTTGTCACCAATTTTGTTAAGTATGTTGCAATTGCCTACTTACTTCATTTGTAATTTGTAGTATCTACCCTTAGGTAGTCTCTCCTTTCTTAGGAAGGCCCAAACCCTGTCGCCTACTTTGAAATGGACCTCTCTCCTTCTCTTTTTAGCATTTTCTTTATACTTCAAACTAGACCTTTGCAAATTTTCTTTCACTTGCTGCTATACCTTTGTGATGAGATCTGCCAGGTTTTGGCCTTGAGCACTGATTTTGAAATAAGAGGGGAGTTCAATCAGATCCAATGGTCCCTTGGGGTGCGAACAATACACTGCTTGGAAAGGAGTCTTACCAATTGACCTATTTATTAAGTCATTGAAGGAAAAATCTGATAGGGGAAAGATTGTATCCCAACTTTGTGAGTATTGCTTAGTTAGGCATCTTAGGAGATTTCCTAGGGACTTGTTTACTACCTCAGCTACCCATCTGTTTGTGGGTGATAGGAAGAACTATAGGTGATATTTGTACCCAACTTCTTGAAGAGTGTCCTCCAAAAGTGCCCTTGGAATTTTACATCCCTATCAAATACAATTGTTTGAGGTAAGCCATGAATTCTAACCACTTCCTTGAAGAAGAGATTGGCTACATAAGATGTATCATTTGTTCTCTTGCATGGCACAAACTGGGCCATTTTGGTGAACCTATCCACTATGACAAACACACTATCAAATCCTTTCTTGGTTTTAGGCAGTCCCATGACAAAATTCATTCATATGGACTCCCAAGGTCTTGAAGGGATTGGTAAGGGTTGGTAGAGCCCTTTATTTGTTGTCATCCCTTTAGCTTGTTGGAAAATTGTACAAGACTCAATAAACTTCTTAACTTCATTGTTCAACTTGGGCCAAAAATAGCTCCTCTTCACCATGTTTGCTATCTTGTCAATGCCAAAGTGACCTCCTAGGCCACCACAATGTTTTTCTCTCATTATGTTTTCTCTCATTGAACACTTTGGTATATATAATTGTGCTCCCTTGAATAGAAGCCCATTCTAAATCAGATATTTTGAAAAATTAGTGTGATATTTTCCCTCCATTTTTTTACAAATCTAATATATCTCTGAAAAATCAAGGTCATCCGGGTACAAGTGTTTGAGGGACTCAATTCCCACACTTTGTAGTTGAACTTCTTCAACTAGACCAATCCTCCTGCTAAGGGCATCAACAAATTTGTTTACTACACCCGTTTTATGCTTATTGTTGAAGGTATAGGCCTGCAATTGCTCTACCCATTTGAGATGTTTGATTGAAAGTTTTTCTTGTGAATTAAGGAAGCTTAATGCATGGTTTTCAGTGTAGACTACAAAATCTTTTGGGATCAAATAGTGCCTCCATTTCTTGAGGGCTTGGACCATGGCATAGAGCTCTATGTCATAAGTAGAGTAGTTTCTTTTGGCCTCATTCAATGTCTCTGAAAAGAAAGCAACTACCTTGTCTTCTTGGCTTAGGGCTACTCCTATAGCCAAATTGCTTCCATCTGTCTCCATAGTGAAGACCTTGCTGAAATCAGGGAGGAGCAAGATAGGGTATTGAGAGACTCTATTCTTCAAGTATTGGAGTGCATCATTGGATTCCTTTGTCCATGCAAACTTAGTCTTCCTTCCACCTTTGATTGTTTCAAGCATTGGTGCACACACATGACTAAATGTTTTGATGAACTTCCTCCAGAATGTTGCAAGCCCATCAAAGCTCCTTACATCACCTTGATTCTTTGGTGAAGGCCAATTAATGATTGCATCTACCTTCTCAGGATCCATCTTGAGGGTACCTTGTGAAATCACAAAGCCTAGGAACACAAGTTCCTTCCTCATAAACATGCATTTTTCCAAGTTGATTACCAAGTTGTGCTGATGGAGTCTTCTTAGTACCTATTCCACATGATCAAGATGGTCATCCTTGCTATGACTAAATATTAGTATGTCATCAAGGTAAACAACACCAAATTTTCCAATAAAATCTATGAATATCTCATTCATAAGCCTCATAAAAGTGCTAGGGGCATTGCTTAAACCAAAGGGCATTACTAACCATTCAAAAAAAACTTCAGTAGTCTTGAATGCTATTTTCCATTCATCTCCAGGCTTGATACTGATTTGATGGTAACCATACCTTAAGTCTATCTTGGTGAAGTAGCAAGCACCTCCTAGTTGATCCAATAGGTCCTCAATCCGTGGCATGGGAAATTTGTACCTTATTGTGATTTTGTTTAGAGCTCTTCTATCAGTGCATAACCTCCATTTGCCATCCTTTTTAGGGGCCAAAACTGAGGGTACTACACAGGGACTGAGACTCTTTTGAATGAGCCCTCTTTCTAACAATTCAGTGACCTATTTTGCAATCTCTACATGCTGCAATGGTGTCATTTTGTATGGTGCCTTATTAGGTAGGGATGAGCTTGGTATGAGGTTTATTTGATGACTAATGTCCCTAATGTGAGGGAGGCTAGTGGAAAGATCGCTAAAATTGACATCCTTATACTTTTGCAGTAGTTTTATGACTTCATTTGGTATGGGCTCTTTTTTATCAAACCTGATGTTATCTTTCGGCTTTGAGATTAAAAAAAATGGTTCAATATTAAATTCTTTCAATGTTTTTAACATCTCCTTTTCTCCCATGATAATCAAAGTGGGTTCTTTTTCAGATTTGTTATCTGGTAGGGGCTTCATAGTGAAGGTATTCCCATATTTGGTGATGGATTAGGTGTTTTTCCTATAGTGGTCTATGGCATCAACATCAAATTGCTAGGGCCTACCTAGAAGGATGTGAGAGGCATCCATCTCAATAATATCACAAAGGACCTTGTCCTTGAAGTCAGCAATAGAAAACTCTATCCAAACTTGTTCTGTGACTAGGGTTTTTTGGCCTTTGGTTAACCATGAAACATGATAGTGGCAAGGGTGTGGTTTCTTAGGGATGTTTAACTTATGAACCATTTCACAAGATACAAGATTTTCAGTTGATCCAGAATCAATAAAAGATTGCATACCTTTACATGACATTTGATCTTTTTCTTGAAGAGGTTCTTTCTTTGTGGGGACTCTTGGGTTTGTGGTACTTGAAGGAGGACCTACCTCATCATTAGACACACTCCTTCCTATGGTTCCAAATCTATCGCATGTGCATTGTCTTCTTGTTTATCTTCTTTGACAAGTTGTGCTCTCCTCTCACCTTGGTTACTGTTGTTTCTCTTCTCATGGCATCTACCTGCATGGTGTCCCATTTGGTTGCAATAGAAACACTTCAATGGTCCATTACCTCTTCCTAAATTTGTCCTTCCTATATTGAAAGGTCTTCTTCCTCTATAGTTTCCTCTTGAATTAGAGTCACTATTTTCTTTATCTCCTTGCTTAGGGCTCCTACTACTGCTACTACCACTTTGTCCATTGTTCCAAGAGTTTCTCTTGCCTCTAAAGTTCTTCCCACTATCATTACTCTTCCTTTTTCCAAAGTAATGCTTCCTCTTCCATTTTTCCTCTACCTTAAGTGCAATTTTATAGCACCTATTGACTGTGGTAGGGCAGTGTAGAATTAGCTCTTCTTGAATGGATACTTTCAAGCCATTCATGTACCTTGCTAGCTTTTCTTCCTCATCTTCAGCCATATTGGTCTTCATACACAATTTTAGGAACTCCTTGGTATATGAGCCTACATCCATGTCCTTTTGTTTCAAACTTTGCTTCCTCCTATGGAGTTGTACCCCATAGTCCTCAGGTACATATGTCTCTTTGATCAATGCTATCATTCTATTCCATGAATTGATCATGTTCTTCCCATTCTTCACCCTCTCTATTTGGATGAAGTTCCACCAAGTCAGGGCTGCTCCCTTTAACTTGGATCTTGCCACCTTTATCCTTTTCTTTTCAGGGATGTCTTCACATTGAAAGAACATTGTCAAAGCCTCTATCCAATCCAAGGATAGATCAACATTCATCTTGCCATTGAAGCCTGATAAATCTATCTTCTCTTCCATGGCTCTCCTTCTCATGGATTTCAAGGCATCTATGAAAAGCCTTTGGTCTACAGGGATTTGTTGATCAGCATCAGCCTCCTCTTCTTCACTCCCTTCTTCATTTTTAGACTCATCTTTGTCCTTGTCATCAAGCTTCTTCTCAAGTTCTTGAAGCCTCTTAGTTAAGGCTTTATTTGTAGCCTTTTTCTCTCTCACCATCTTTTCCAACTCACTACTTGTGACCCTTGTAAGGATCTGCTCATTCTCAAGATCAGACATAGCTTTGATACCACTTGATGTAGTAGTGGCAAGCGGAAGCCTTCAAATAATGAGAAATGGTAAGTTTCAATCCTTCAACACCCAAAGTGACCAGGTCAAGTGCTCAACACTTATCACAAGTATCCGAAAAGGACTAGGGAAAGGTTATCACAACCTCAAATATCCAATGTGACCTAATCACTAGGTTCACCAAAAACTAAGGATTGACTAAGAGGTCTCTTTAGCCCAATAGACAATCAAACCCCAAAAATGGATACTAAGACTAGGGGTGGCCTAAAATCACTACTCTAGCTTGTTTAGGTCTTATCCTAATAGTTCCAATGGTTCTTTCATTCAAAAGTAACCCATAATGCTAAGTTGCTACACAAACCTAGGATTTGGCTTATAGCCCTTCCTAGAAGGAAATCTGAACATAAGACAAAATGCTCCCAAATGAGATGGTGATTTGGTCAGGGATTATAATACCCTTTTGGGGTTTACAAAAAATTTCTAAACACAAATGAGTGGAAATGAATGGAAGTCACTATTGTTGCAATATTAGACTGGGCTAATAGGCCTAATTAGGGCTCCAAATGCACTACAAGTGCTCTTTCTCCTATGCCAAAACAAAAACTAAGTATGGAGGCATGTGTGGAAATGTAAAACAACTTATAATCAAAGTTTTCAAGCCTTGATGAATCCCCAACCACAATCTAGGATGACTGTCCTAGTTACTTGACTGGTGCACACATAGAGATGTACACCTAGGGTCTTGTGGAAAACCCACTCCTCTGCAAACCCACACTCCTAACCTAAAAAATATGAAAGTACATTGGAAAATATTTTATTCCACCAAGAGGCTTCAATTTACCATGGTGGAATGTGCCTAAACAATCAGGCCCTATTAGAAACCTTGATTTTAAGCTTCAATTCTATGCACTCTTACTAAAAATCAGATATCTTCCAATCTGGGTCAGATCAATACATGAGACCAACTGAAAATGGAATAAGATTCAAGGCTTCAAATTTTGGAATCAATTTTTCATTCCCTCACATCAGTACCTATCCATACAGGGGTCTAGATCATGAAATCTACAGAGAAATGATGGTTTATTTTATTGATAATTGCCAAAATTACATTGTATATCCTATCACCCACCTGTAAGGGCTTATATAGGATACTCCCAATGGTTACATGAATTTTTTGAACTAATTGGCCATTTGGGAATGGTGCTTACAATTTTGACAAATTTTAAAGAAGTTGCTCAAAAGTTGCTTGACAACTTTTAGAGCAACTTTGCCAATTTTGCAATTTTGCAAATCTAATGACCAAAATTGGTCCTAACCTTAATTTGATGATCCCTAATGGATCCAAACATATAAAATCATGAAAATACCTATGAATAGGGTGTTGGATCATAACTGACCACTAGTTAGACCAAGGGCTCATAAAATGCCAAACTTGGAACTATGGTCTTACAATGAGATCCAATGTCTAACCCTTATCCTAAGCATGAATAGAGGCCTCTAAGGACCTTAATGTGAAATAATAGGTTCCATAGGAATTATTGTTGAATCTGGAGCAGGTTCTCCTGCACCACCCTAAATACCATTGCTAAAAACATTGACACCCTTACGCAGCAACATAATGTTACTCTTCATTGGCGTGATGATATGCACACCCAATTTGATGATAGGCTTGACTATGATGGGGTTGCAAACCTTAATATAAATAAGGAAGATATAGCCTCCCTTTTAGTTAATCCTAAAACTAGATTAAAATTTGACCCCAAAAATCCCAAATTATCAATAAAATGGTGCATAAATGAAGCAATGCGCACACACTTTTGGGATCACTGGTGGATGGTTTTTTATAAACCACCTCATAGAAATTTGGAGCTCACTTTCTATTTCATAAAAAAGTTGTATGTTGAGTTTGTGCTTGGTCATGATGTTAATTATTTGAGCATGAGGCCCAACATGGGCGTAGGTTAAGGAGCTCCTTAGACTAGGCCATTTTCCCAGCACAAAAAGGCCATTATCTTCACCCCCCCCCCACTGATGTCACACCCCCTACTCCAGTCCAACATCCTGATATCATTGTAGAGGCTGCCTCACAAAGTATTAGGGTCATTCATTTGCTAAGTGATCAGTTGATCATGCAGACCAGGTCATTGTTGCCTCCTAGTGTGGATGATGCTAGCACATTGACATCTTATCAGAGTTCACATGTATGCAAGCCCCATATTTTTCTTATATGCAAGAATATGTGCCTCGAACCACTTACTAATGCTAATACAGATCAATATGTTATTGATGAGGAGGATATAGGAGATGTAGTTGCAGAGGCTCCAACACCTCATGGAGCATCTACATCTCATGAGAGTGCTCAGGGGGTGTACGCAGAGCCATAGAATCCTGTTGATACGGTAAGAGTAAACATTATAAATAAATTTGTCATGTGACTTATTTAATTTAAAAATAATTTATTTATTTATATTAGTTTTAATGATTACACACACTTATGTATATATATTTTTTCCATTTATGTTCAATCAATGAAAGAGGAGGAGTTGAGATAGGTGGATGACTCCACACCTTTGGCCATTTCATTTGGCCTTGATGCCTATACTGTATATTATAAATTATGTACCCATTAGTTTTTTTTATATCATTTGGTGTACATGCTTAAATCTCTATCAATTAGAGCAATAAAATTCATACATTTACTAATATATTGTCATTTTATTGTACTCTTGCAGGCTATAGCTGATGTCAGTGGGGAGAATGAGGGGGTTCCTTCTTCATGTGTCGACAAAGGAAAGGTAATTAATTAATTAAGATTAATTATGCATGCATATGTATACCACTTCTGTGTAGTAATAAATATTTTACATTCAATTTATTATATAGGGTGTGGCTCTTGATGATGTCCCGACACGGGCTCAGGAGCCTAGGCAAACAGGCATCTTGATTCAGAGTGATAGCCCGATTGTACGTAGACTTTTACATATTGTTATTTGTATTTTGTAATGAGGGTTATTATGATGAAGTACATTTATATATAATTGACAATCTTTTTACTCTCATAGGTTACTCCTGATGTGAGGGAGGGCCCATGAGAATCTTTCATATCTTTGTTGACCCAGCCCACTATTCCAGAGGAGAGATCAATAGATGTAAGTTTTAATTTTAGTTCAATCAATTTGTAATTTTATTATGCTATCATCCTATTTTTTAGATTTATTACTCTATGTTGCACCACTCTACTAATCTCATTATTGCAAATATATATTTATAGGTCAGAGTTGGTATTGTTGGCATGGTCCCTTCACTACCAAAGACTTATGCTAGGACACCTAATTGTGGTAGGCGACTGAGAGGCCAGGTACAAATATTTATATTTAGTTATAATTTTAATTAAATTAGTGTTTGAATTATGAATTATATATGTGTGTGTGTGTGTACAAATCATATAAAATAAGCAATCTAACTTGGGTTTGAACTCATTTTTTATGCAGGATCAATCAGAGCCAAACACTTCTTCAAAGAGGCTACATTTGGATGATCCCCCTACGACATAGGATGTAGTTTTAGTTTTGTGGTCATTTAGAGATGCCACTTGGCACATTTTGAGATGGCATATATACCACATTGTACACCTTGAAACATTGATTTTGTAGACATTTTGAAATGGCATGTTCCATATTTGTATATGGAGATACTTTTAATACATTTGATACTTTCTATATATAGAACATGTTCATTTTTATGCTATATTTGCGTCATCTTTTGTATACATATTTATTATTCATGTTTATGGAATTGAATGGTGAAGTTATATCTTGACTATAATTATCATTATGATTTAAATTATATCTTGTTGAACTTACATTTGTTTTTCTTTACTCTGGAATATCCTATTCATGCAGCTTTTTATGTTTGAGGTTTAACTTCTATAGATTTCCTATGTTCTTATGTTTCATACCATTATACCTCTCACCCAAAGGGATAGTCAGTCTCTTTAGATTTAAAAACCACCTCTATAAATGTTAACTTCCTCAATCAGAACACAACTAGACTCACGTATAAAAACCATAATTTTGCATTTAAGGCATGTTGTTAGGTCACTTGGGTCGAGCATGGTCGTGAGCATTCCAATGACTCCATGGGAAGAATGGGGTTGTCACTAGCATTTACCTAGCCAACCAGAGATGATGGAGCAGAGGGTTTGATGCCAAGATAGATGGTTTGAAATATACACTACTGAGCTACTTTCAACTGATCCTCACTACAAGTTTTGGCATCAACTGAGATCGCCTTGCCAAATGCAAAGGAAGATGAATCACCCAAAACTAAGAGAGGTTATTATAGACTACAAAAATATGATCTCGTAGCCCCTCATAGTTTGTCAATACCTCTCATGAGGTCTGAGATACAAGCCTCAGAAGATCACTTCCCAATCATGCTTAGTGTACCTTGGGGTCACTTCGGTCGAGTGTGGTCGCGAGCGTTCCAGTGACTCTGTGGGAGGAATGTGGTTGTCACTAGAATTTACCCAGCCAACTAAAGCTGATGGAGTATATGGTTTGATGCCAAGATTGATGGTTTGAAATATACATTACTGAGCTACTTTCAACTAACCCTCCCTGCAAGTTTTGCCATCGACTGAGATTGCCTTGCCAAATGCAAACGAAGTTGAATCACCCAAAAATGAGAGAGGCTATTATAGATCTCAAAAACATGATCCTGTAGCCCCTAAAATTTTGTTGATACCTCTCATGAGGCTTGAGATATAAGCCTTGAAAGATTTCTTCCCAATCATGCTTAGTGCACCTTGGGGTCACTTGGGTCGAGTGTGGTTGTGGGTGTTCCAGTGACTCTGTGGATGGAATGGGGTTGTCACTAGCATTTTCCTAGCTAACTGGAGCTGATGGAGTAGATGGTTTGATGCTAGGATGAATGGTTTGAAAGATACACTGCTAAGCTACTTTCAACTGATCCTCACTGCAAGTTTTGGCATCAACTGAGATTGCCTTGCCAAATGCAAACAAAGTCAAATCATCCAAAACCGAGAGAGGTTATTGCAGACCTTAGAAACATGATCTTGTAGCCCTTGATAGTTTTTTGATTCCTCTCATGAGGTTTGAGATATGAGCCTCGGAAGATTTCTACCCAATCATTCTTAGTGCACCTTGGGGTCACATGGGTCAAGCATGGTCGCAAGCATTCCAGTGACTTCATGGGTGGAAGGGGGTTTTCACTAGCATTTACTTGGCCAATCAAAGCCAATGGAGTAGATGGTTCAATGCTAGGATGCATAGGTTTAAAGATACACTGCTGAGGTACTTTCAACTGACCCTCACTATAAGTTTTGGCATCGACTGAGATTGCCTTGCCAAATGAAAATGAAGTCGAATCACCCAAAACTGAGAGAGGTTATTGTAGATCTCAGATAAATAATCTTGTATCCCCTAATAGTTTGTAAACACCTCTCAAGAGGACTGAGATATGATCCTTAGAAGATCATTGCCCAATCGTGCTTAGTGCATCTTAGGGTCACTTGGGTTGAGCATGGTCAGGAGCGTTCCAGTGACTCCATGGGTGGAATGGGGTTGTCACTGGCATTTAACTAGCCAATCAGAGCTGATGGAGTAGACCGTTTGATGCTAGGATGGATGGTTTGAAAGATACACTACTGAGCTACTTTGAACTAACCCTCACTGCAAGTTTTGGCATCGACTGAGATCACCTTGCCAAATGTAAACAAAGTTGAATCGCTCAAAATTGAGAGAGGTTATTGTAGACCTCAAAAACATGATCCTGTAGCCCCTAATAGTTTGTTGATACCTCTCATGAGGTCTAAGATACAAGCCTTGAAATATCGCTTCCCAATCATGCTTAGTGCACCTTGGGGTCACTCGGGTCGAGCATGGTCGCGAGCGTTCTAGTGACTCCGTGGGTGGAATGGGGTTGTCACTAGCATTTACCTGGCCAACTAGAGTCGATCGAGTAGATAGTTTGATGCTAGGATGCATGGTTTGAAAGTGTAGACACCTAAAAATCCTTTAGAAAATAAAGTATTTTTATTTTTTGAAAAATCTCTGATGACATCATCATTTATTAATTAATTATTTATTTTATTTATTTATTTATTTTTATGTCATTAAATCCCTTTATCTTAATTAAAAATATTTAATTAAGAAATCTCTCCCAAAAATGTTTAAATCTTATTTAAACATTATCTCCTTATTTATTAATTATTTAATTAATAAATTGACCAAAAATCCCAAAATAAATAATTTATTTATTTTTTGCCCAAAACTTGGCCAATTTTCTTAAGACCACTAACCTCTTCTAGAATCTTCTAATCCTCCTTTAATTTTGATTAAAGGCTAATCGCATCATTTCCTAACCCTAATCCCAACTCAAAATATTTAATTAAGATTAAATATTTAATCCTCATATTTATTAAATTCATTTTAATAAATAAATATTCTCAAACTTAAACCATGGAAATAAATAAATCTTTATTTCTTAAAATCCATGCTTATCCTAAAGAAATTCTAGACTCTTCTAGAAAGTCCTAATCCTAATCCTAATCCTAATCCCCACCCCTAATCCTGTCACATTCCCTAACCAAGGTTAGCCAACTCCTAAGCTTAACCCAAAGTCAAAAAACTTCTAGAAACTTCTCTTACATGCATTAAGTGCATTTAAGGCCTCCTTATCCTTCTTACATGCATTTATCATGCATTTAAGAAGCCCCTCACCCCTTTCTTACACCCTTTGACCTTAGGCACATTTCCCAAATTATGCACATTCCTCCCATCTTTCAACCCAATGCCCTTATGACACTTGTCACAAGGAGGTGGCCCTGAACTAGCACAATCCATGTGCTCCTCTTTTGAATGAATCTTGGCCTGTCTTAAAGATTTTGATCCTAGCCACTCATTCCTCCTTCCCAAATCGTATAAATGCTCCTCATTTCCAAGAGCAAAACCCAATCCATTCACCTTTCATTTCAAGCATTGTTATCATGCCCATTTAGCTCTAGACTTAGCATAATCATCTTAATCTAGCTTACTTTCAAGCATTTTAGCTCATCTTAATTTAGTAATGTAGACTATGATTTTGAACCTGTTACCTGTCTTGAAAGGCTGAAACATTCAAACATTAGACTAATCTAACATATTCATGAACTAAAAAAATAGCATAAGACATGAAAACAAAACCAAAGCCACCTCAAGATTGTTGCTAAAAAAACAAGTGCTATAGAGCAAATGTTTGATTCGCTTCAATTAGAGGGATGTGGGTGTGCTCTCTAAGCACTTGGAGCATGCAAGATAAATGATGATTTGAGGATCAAGAAGACCCAAAATGACACAAAATAGGTATGAGGAACCTATTTTGCCTCAAAGGCCTCAAGAACACACAAATATGCAAAGCTAAATAAATGAACTAAGATTAAAACAAGAAATGAATCTATGTTAATCCATTTAAGCCAATTTAGATGTGATTTAAGCTTGAAAATGATCTAAAAAAGATGAGTTTATGCTTATGCTAGAATGAAAATGACATTATAACTTTGCTATTGAGTTTGAGAGTTGAGAGATGATTTGCCTTAGGAAGTGAGGGTATTTATAGGATTTCTAAGGCTTGGGGTAGGAGGAATGAATGGCCAGGATTGAAATCCTTAAGAGAGGCCAAGATTCACTCAAAGGGAAGCACATGGATTGTGCTAGTTCTCAGCCAATCAGGAGGTGACACATGTCACAAGGTGAGTGGATGAAGGGAAGGGCAAAGAGGAGTCAACAAAGGGGGCTCCAAGCTCATAACTCTCCAAATAAATGCTTGTAAGAGCAATGAATGGGCTTTAAGAGGCTTTGAAGACTTTGGGGAAGCAATAAATGCTTTGTGGTTGAGATATTTGGAAGGAAAGACTTTGCCTTGGTTTAGGAAAGTCTTAAGCTTGGTTAGGATTGCACAAAGGTTTAAGGGTAGGATTAGGATTAGATTAGGACAAGAAAAGGATTAGGATGGGTGAAGAGGGTGGATTTGAGAAGATTCTAGAAGAGTCTAGATTTCTCCTTAGTTTCATGGAATAAAAGGTTATTCATTCCAAAAGCCTAAGTTTGAGGAATATTTATTAAAATATTTTCAATAAATATGGAAATTAAATATTTAACCTTAATTAAATATTTAACCTTGGGATTAGGGTTAGAAAAGATGGGATTAGCCTTTTAATCGAAATTAAGAAGGGATTAGAAGAATCTGGAAGAGGTTAGTGGTCTAGAGGAAATTGGCCAAGTTTGGGATAAAAAATAAATTAATTTATTTTTGAGGTTTTTGGGCAATTTATTAATTAAATAATTAATAAATTAGGGATAATGTCCAAATGACATTTTTAGGCTAGATTCCTTAATTAAAGATTTTTAATTAAGAGAGAGGGATTTAATGCCATAAAAATAAATTAATTAATTAAATAAATAATTAATTAATAAATGATGATGTCATCAAGGATTTTCAGAAAACAAAAATAATTTATTTTCTGAAGGATTTTTCGGTGTCGACAAGTAATAATGGATTAACATAGTTTATTTCCTCATTTTACATAGCATATCATCATCATCACATCTCTATTTGGTTAAAATCAATCTTAGCATAAGCATTATTGTAGCTTAATCTTCATTTCAACATCATTTGATCCTTGAGGCCTTAGGGCCAAATCAGGTGTTCTATACCTATTTTGTGCCATTTTGGGGTTTTCATGGATCTCAATCCATCCTAAAATGTATAAGGAACATGCTCCAAGTGCTTAGAAAGCACACCCACATCCCCTTAAGCAAGAGAAAATCAAATAGTGCTTGGGTGCACCTATTTAAGCTCAATCTGAGGTGGCTTAGTTTAGAGTTTTATTTGTTTTGGATTAATTTCATGCTAAAATAACATCTAATCTTTGTTTGGCTTGAAGGTTTCCAAACTAGGTACCCTCAAAAGCCTTGTCCACATTCTGGCACGGCCGGTGGGACTCAAACCCATAATCGCCTGATTATATGATACTTTGTATTCTTGTATTTGCAGGAAACAAATGAAATGTCACCTACACAAAGTTCAGTCACACCTAGACATAGTTCAGTCACGCCTACAAAGAGTCTGATCATGCCTACGAGCTCTGTATCGATGCCTATGTTCTGAAGATTTCCATCCTTCACAACTTCTATTCTGTCTAAACTTCTATTCTGTCACCTGTAATGAAAATAATCATGCTTACGAGATAAATGTTCATGCATCCGCGTATAGAATTCTGACCTATAATCATTTCATTATCACCTATATCCATTCGGTTATCGCCTACCAGTATTTTGTTATCACCTGTAAAAATTTCATTGTCACCTACACCTGTTTAGGTGTCGCTTAGGCATTTTTTTAACTGTCGCCTGTGCGCATTTTTCTACCACCGCTTATGCACATTTGACTGTCACTTATGCACATTTCATTGTTGCCTATGCACAATTATGTGTCACCTATGCATTTTTAATTGTCGCCTAAGCCTGATTAAGTGTCACCTATGTGCATTTCACTATCGGTTGGGAATTTTTCATTATCACCTATGAATCATCCTTTGTCACCCGAAAAACATTTCTCTGCCACGTGAAATCCTTTGTCTATCACCTGGGCATTTTTTGCTATCGCCTGTAATCAGTCCGCTGCCACCTGGTAGATTTTTTAGTGTCGCTTGTGCATTTTCTAGTGTCGCGTATTAGTTGGAAAATGTCACTGTCGACTATGTTTTTGTCTTAAATTTTTCTCAGATTCATAAAAAGCAAAAGTCAAACAAATCTTGAATAAAACTAAGGAAAAGAACTTAGGTCCTAAGAGTCATTATCATTTTGAAAATCAAACACAATCTTGAATGATCTAAATTGGAAAGAACAAGCATCTCTATTCCCTCCTTTTCAATTCAAGAAAAGCATAAATTCAATCTTGAATGATCTAAAGATAAAACAAAGCTCTTTTCAAAGTTCTAAATCAATACGCAAATCTCAATCTTGAATGCCCAAAGGAAAGAAATTGCAATCACTCAAATCGTTTACATTTTGGGGAAAGAAAAAATCAAAGCCTAAAACACTTGTGTCTTCAGTTATTCAAATTCAAACATTACTTAATCAAATTGGGAAAAAGAACAACTTGCTTGATGTGCATCTAGGAGCTTTTATTTTTTGTAAAACCTGTTAAAGTAAGCAACGTAGAGCATTTGGACTCAAACAAGTTCACTTGTTCTACTTTTAGCGAGGCCTGTCCAAGGAGAAAAGTGCTTCCTCCTCGGAGAATGACCTCAAACTGATATCCCCCCCAATCGGTATATAAATAAAGTGAAGGCAAAAAGTACTCACTTATATCTCCTAATCCACGGGTGTTTTGTGCCAAATGCAAATGTCCGGGGACAGGTAAATATTCCTCCCCCAGTGTTGTTGGCTAGGCTCTTAAGTGAGTCACAGGTGGTCAGCATAACCAGGTATGGAGACTCCATGGAACTATTAAAAACCTAATAAAATAGAGGCTACCCTATCTACGTCTAAAAGTATCAAAATCCTTGTGCAAGGACTGATTCCAAGGGGTTTACTGGGTCGTCTCAAGATTACTCACCATTTGTATTCCCTTCTAGGGGGTACCAAGTTGTGGGCAAGTGATTTTGATACTCACCTTGCTTAGGTAGATCTATTTGAAGTGCTTGATAGTCAATACTCCATGAAAACATTGTTGGAACATACACTTTCAAAGCTTTATCAGAGTCAGTTATCTTGTTTGTATCTCACAAGGTTGCTTTGTCCCTTGTGGAGATTGCTTTTCCAAAAATCTTTGTTGAAATCTATCCTTTGCCATTGGGAAACATCAAATTGATCAACAAACCTAGTTTGAGATACTCAAGACATTTTGCAGAGAAACCCTTGAAATCAGATATCCAAGAACCTTTTTGTCTCAAACCAATTTATCAGAATTTCCCCAAGTTATGCCAAATCTGATCAAACATCTGAAAGCTAAGTTACCCAAATCCAAAGCTTATCAAGAGAAGAAAGTTGCAGAAAGAAACCGTAAGAGCCACCAATCCTCTATCCAAGCAACCCAAGCAGAAGAAAAATATCAAGAAAGACTTGATAATATTGGCTATAATGCAAGAGTCAAACAATTTGCCTACCGATTCTGAGTGAACCATCGCTATGTCAATCTTGAAAGAGAAGATTAGATAGGATCCATCACATGTCCATTCTACCTTCAGATCTCAAAATCCTATCTCGATAGTCCTTCATCCTAGTTTCATCTTGGCAACATCACCAAATCCTTAGTTGCATTCTAGAGTCCTTAGCTGCATTCACCATCATCTTCCTAGCAGCATCATAGATCACCCATCTCAAATGCATTTGCATCATCCTTTTAGAGAAGAGCATTATTCCATCATCCTTCACCATCTTTCCATCAGCAATCCACAATCAGAGTCCCATATCCTTCATCCAAATCCAACATCCAATATCCAAATCAGAACTCACCATCCTTTTGCGCCAAAATCCAGAGATCCAAATCACAAGCACTTAGTGTTCAAAACCTTTGAGTTGTTTCCATCCCTTATCCCAAATTAGAAATCATCCCCTTTTTGATAGAGCATTGTCTAAAGGAAATCCAACTTGTCCTTGCATAGCCTCATCATCTTGAGCAAGAGATTGGCTTGTATTGATAAGAATCTAGTTGACTGAAGATCATTAGTCTATCCTAGGTTGGCCAAATCCTATCACTGATCCTCCATTAGGAAAAATAGCAGCTCATTGTTGACACTTAGTGGTCTTCCACCAGCATCCCACCAATCCTCCACCCAATCTTGACCCAAATCAGAGCATCCAACCAAACCTCCATCATCGCCAAAGCTTTTTACCAATCTATCACCATCTCCCATCAATCTTCCACCATCCTTAATCCTAATCCAAGCATTTCACCAAACCTTGCATTGCATTCTAGAAATTCATCATCCTTAGAAATTCCTTAAAGCTTGCATCCATCATCCTTTAGAGTCTTTTAGGAAACATCTTGCATCCATCTAGCATCTACATCTCCATGCATGTCAAGACAAGATCCAGATCTAGAAAAAGAAGGAACATGAATCCTTATCCAATCACCAGTTCATTTGATCCCAACATTTTTACCAGCAAAATGTTAGCCTATGATCCCCAGATAAAAATCAGAAATACATGGGATGATCCCAATATCCCGTTGGCTCCTCAGGCAATAGAAACATTTGTGAATCATCTAGAGAATCCACCAGTAGTCAATGCACTCATGGCCCAAAACCAGCAAAGCATGTTCACTAACTTTGCATAGGCATAGACCTCCATTCCACCATATCTCCATCCTCACATCCCCATAAGCACTATCCAAATCCCAACACAAGCATACTCTCCATTCATCCAACTATTCCTTGATCCAACCTTGCAAACATCTCAAGCAACCTCCACCATTCCTCTTCTTTTGCAAGGAAGCTTTGCTAGTCCTGTAACACAAGCTATAACACCATCTACTCCATTCCCTATCATCGGTACTTCATCATCCACCATGGTTTCACAAGCTCTTGCACAAATCCAACGGTTGTCCCAGAATCAACTCCCACCTCTTACGCAAACCTTTACACAAGCAGTTCCACCATCTTCCATAAGCCAAGCAGAACCATTTTTTCTAGGAGGGATGCAACCATCCTTCCCCCTCACTTCACAAGCTTCCACATCCACACCTTTTGTGCCAGGAGGGACACAATCATCTTTCCCTTTCACTCCATAAGCTTTCGCATCCATACCATCTTTTCCAGGGTCAATGCAATCGTTTCCCTCTTTCTCCCAACAAGCCTCCACATCAGTGTCATCTATTCCAGGGGTAGTGCAATTTCTCCCCTTTCAAAATTATCAAACCTCCACATCACCCTTTTCATGGGGAACACAAGCATTCTCTTCATTTCCCCCCCAACAAGCATCTTCCCAGGCACAAGCCTAGCAAAATGCCTTCACCACAGGAATGCCTTCCATGGGTTTTTCAAAGCCACCATTCATCTCCCAAACTCCCATCACATCTACCTTCCTGGCATCTACTACAACACAATTCCCCCCTCACACTGGTCCTCGTTGGGGTCTTAGTCAAGAAGACATGAAAGCTTTTTGAATACCAACTCACTCTCCTACATCTATATTTGCAAACCAACAAGCCACCTTCTCACAAGTAGCACAACAGCAACCATCTCAACCTCCACTAACCTCACCCTTCACGAGCTATCCATTCCCAACACCCAGTGCTTTTTAGCAAGTTCCTCCACCTCAGTAGCAAAGTTCATCCCATTTTGCAAGTTATCTTGCCCAGTCACCCTTTGCTTCGGGCTTCCCTACATCAGTTCCACCCTTAAGCAATATGGGAATGCACTTGACTTATATCGGTCAACCACAGAGCCAAGTTCAGCAAGGACCATCTTACCAACAAGCTGCATCATTCCACCAGCCACCCCCAAAGAAACCATACTTCCAGTCATAGCAACAAACCCCCATCATTCCCCAACAGCAACAAGTTTCCTCCTATCAGTCACAGCAACAAGTCCCAGTCATCCCACAACACTAGCAAGCAATCTCATATCCACCACCACAATATCCGCTTGTGCTACATCAACAATATCCCCAGCAAATATCACTCCAAAATCCACTCCAATCTACCTTGAAGTGTATTAGACTCAAAAACTATATCCAAGATCTCATTAATCAAAAAGAGATTCAAGTAGATACACCCACTCAAGCCTCGCCAAATGCCAATTTGCAAATTTATCAGAATGTGTTCCCACAACACAACGCTGGGAACAACCAAACTAAAGCCAATCATCCCCAGAGCCATGGAAAAGGCAAGCAAGAAGATCACACTACTACCTATATCAATTATGACAATATTTTTAGATGTATAAACCAAGTTGAGCCCATAGTCAATACCATCGATGTCAGAGGAGTAGACAGTCAATGTGCTGTTACCACCTGTAGAGGTCGGATAACTATTGCTGGTGCCCAACCACGGCCAGCACATAATGCACACAACGCATAGTATAACCTCATAGAACATCTTGGGAACACACCAGCCCAAATATCCATCTTTGAACTTCTTCGCACTTCACCTCTCCATCAGGAGATCCTTAACCAAGCTCTCAAAGAATGACATGTCCCCACATACATTAACACCACCCAGTTTGAGACCCTTGTGGGACATCTATCTACAACCTGTGCTTTATCCTTCAAACCATCTGACATGCCAGCCATTGCACTTGACCATACTCTCCCTCTCCGCATCGTCATCATGGTTAGAGACTTTGGCATCAAATGGGTCTTAATAGATAATGGCTCAGCCCTGAAATTGTGTACTTTGAAATTCATTCAATAGATTGGGTTCACCCAGGCCGATATAGCACATGAAGTAATTACTATCAAAGCCTATGACAACTTGGAGTGTACCTCTAAAGGTACCATTACTTTTCCCATTCAGCTGGGCCTAGCAACATAGGATACTATTTGCCATGTTGTTGATCTTGACCTACCATTTAATATCCTCCTAGGCCAACCATAGATTCATTCCATTAAGGTTGTACCATCTACTTACCATCAGTGCATCAAATTTCCACATCAAGGCATTGAGGTTACCATCCATGCTGACCCCCAACCCTTCACATACTCTCATGCGATGGAAGCATCATTCCCTCACTCCACTCATTGTCCTAGAATTGACATCGATACTTCTATTGCCAGCTCATCCTGATCCCATTGCGATCCAGAAACCATTCACCTCCACCCTCTCTTCCATCAAGATCAATAACCAGGGTTGTGGTGAATATATCCTACATGATGGATTTTCCGTAGGGGCCCTCCTGCTTTATCCACATACTCAAGGGCGCCCAAATCACCAAAGAAAGCCTATTGAAGAGCATCATGAAATCAAGAGAATGGGACCTATGAATTTTGAATCCCATGGCACATTAAACATTCAAGAAATGGATCTTGACATTAATAGGTGGTTGTACAAAGATCCCCCACCACCTAACAAACAACTTCTTGGCTACTTCAAAGATAAATACCCACAATCGCACAAGTATACTATTGAGAAATGGAACTACCAAGGTGGTGGTCTAGGACCACAAGAAGGTGGAAGCAAAGATCCAATTACAGCATCCAAGAACCCACAACATCAGGGTCTTGGCTTTAATACCCCTCGCCTACATATACAAGGGCCCAATACCACAATTGGGGGCACCAACATGACTAGTGTTCCCCTCTTAAATAGCCAAGATGACCTCGTAGAGATCAAAGACATCCCTGAAGAGAAAGAAATCAGATCCTACGATGATATCTTTGATGATGACACCCTCCTAGGGACTTCTGTCCTCCAACAACTTGCCATCAATCTCATAGAACTTCCCCTCATTCATCCTCAACTCATAGACTAGGACCAACCAAGCATTGCACACATCGATGAGTTCCAAAGCACGAAAGCACTCCTAGAATTCATGGGGACATCAGGCCCATAATCAGTTCACAATTTAGAGTCAACTCACATCTACAAGCTTGACCTAGAAGGATACTTCAGAGAGGAGGCAAGCTTTAGCTGCAAAAGAGAAATAGAAAGGGTAAAACATGAGTCCTTATGTGAAAACCCTTCTAGGGCACATTCTGATCCCAAAAAAGTAAAAAGAAAGAGTGTATCTTCTAGTGAAAACTTGGCAATTCAAGCGCTAGAAGATGAAGACTTGCCTCTTCCTCCCATCCAGGATTATAGACCTAAGCAGTCACCTATCATCATAGAAGAAACCAAGCCAGTCAACTTAGGTACAGAGGAATGTCCGAGGATCACCTACATTGCAACCAACATGACAGAAGGTGAAGAAATGGCTTTCACTGCACTACTTTAAGAAGCTACAATGAACTTTGCATGGTCATATGCACACATGCCTAGACTTGATCCTAAACTTGTTGTTCATCATCTAGCTATAGACCCCAATGTTAAGCCAGTAAAGCAGAAGCTATGTAAAATGCATCCCAAAGTAGCTCTATTGGTAAAATCAGAACTCGAAAAGCTCCTGGATGCAAAGATTATTAGAGCTATAGATTACTTAGATTGGATCTCCAACATGGTACCTATCACAAAGCCTTCCGGTGACATCCGAATTTGTATAGATTTTAGGGACCTAAACAAGGCATGTCCTAAAGATGATTTCCCGCTACCTAACATAGACATGATCATAGATCTTACGGCAGGCCATGAAATGTTGTCACTAATGGATGGTTTCTCTGGATACTTGATCAATTTCATATAGCAGTAGAAGACCAACACAAAACAACATTCACCACTCCATGGGGTACCTTTTGCTATAACATGATGCCCTTTGGTCTAAAGAATGCAGGAGCCACATATCAAAGAGTGATGAGAACAATCTTCCATGACATGATCCACAAGATCCTAGAGGACTATGTGGATGATATTCATGCAAAATCAAAGACACACCATGAACACCTTGACATTCTTGAGAGTGTGTTTGATCACCTACAACATTATGGGTTATGGCTCAATCCAAAGAAGTGTGTTTTTGGTGTTACATCTGGAAAGCTCCTAGGTTTCATAGTATCACGAAGAGGCATAGAGATTGACCCTAAAAAGGTCAAAGTAATAACATAAATGCCTCCCCCAGGAACACTTAGATAGCTCAGAAGCCTACAAGGAAAGCTTCAATCAGTACGTCGGTTCATTTCTTAGCTGGTAGACAAGTGCCAACCTTTCACGCATCTTTTATGAAAAGACACAAGCTTCAAATGGGATCCCATATGTCAGAGAAGCTTTGATAAGCTCAAGGAGTATCTAGCCAATTCTCCAATCCTAGTACCACCAATTTTAGGATGCCCTCTCATACTCTACATCTCGGCAACCACTACAGCACTGGGGGCACTCCTAGCTCAGCATGATGATGAAAACAAAGAGAGAGCCATCTACTACATTAGTCAAACTCTTGTCGGCTATGAGCTTAATTACTCACCCATGGAAAAAGCATGCCTTGCAGTGGTTTTTACCACTCAAGAGCTTAGACATTACATGCTCAGTCACACAATCAAGCTCATTTCAAAGGTGGACCCCCTCAAATATCTACTATCAAAGACAACTCTCACAGGCTGTATGGAAAAATGGGTCATGATACTTAGCAAGTTTGACATCCAGTACATAGATCAGAAAGTAATCAAAGGGCAAGTCATTGCCAATCAGCTAGCAGAAGCATCACTGGTGGATGCTTATCCACTAATCATGGAATTCCCTGATGAACACTTATGTATGATCGAAGAACAACCCATGTGGAAACTATACTTTGCTGGCTCCTACACATCACATGGATCAAGGGTAGGAATCCTATTCATCACAAGTCAAGGTGACTACATCCCAAAGTCATTAAAGTAGGGATTTTCATGTACCAATAACATTGTAGAATATGAGGCACTCATCTTAGGTCTCAAAATAGCCATTCAATGGAATATCACAGAACTACAAGTGTTCAGCAATTCACAGCTGATTATCAAGCAAGTCCTAGATGAATATCAAACAAAGGATAACAAGCTGCTACCTTACAAAGAACTTGTGGATAGATTGAAAGAGCATTTCTTGAATCTATAGTTTACACAGATACCCAGACTTCAGAACAAAGTAGCAAACATAATGGCAACTATTGGGTCCTTGTTAGAAATCCCACGTGATGCATCATAGTATGAATTCCTAGTCAAGCAGCTACATACACCAGCTTATGAGAATGTCGATGCAAAAATGGTGTGTGTCTTGGTTGGTCCCCAATCCCCTTGGTACCATGAAATCCATGCATATCTAAAGAATGGTATCATATCTCCCCATCTCACCAATAACCAATGCCAAAACCTTATTCATAGAGAATCCCGCTACACTCTTGTAGCCAACACCCTTTATCATCGAGGGTATCACAATATCCTCTCTAGGTGTTTAGATTCAAATGAGGCCATCTTGGCTTTACAAGAGGTCCACGCTAGAATTTACGGTGCCCACATGAGTGGCATGGTTCTATCTAAGTAGTTGCTTCGAGTTGGGTATTATTGGACAACCATGGAACATGATGCTTGTGAGTTTGTCAAAAAATGTTTACCATGTCAGCAGCATGCAAATTTGATTCATGCACCAGCACAAGACTTGCAGCCCATTGCGCCACCTTGGCCATTTTCATGTTGGGGCTTTGACCTTGTCAGCTTAATCACTCCCCTTTCCTTGGATGGACACAAGTACATAATAACTACCATAGAGTACTTCACCAAATGGGTTGAGGCGATCCTGCTCACCCTCACTACTGGCATCCAAATATCCAAGTTCATCCTTTACCACATCATTTGTCACTTTGGCATACCATCTACCATCTTCACAGACCATGGCACACCTTTTGAAAACTAGCATGTGGATGATTTGTGTGATAGACTCCACATCCATCACCATTTCTCTAGTCCATATTTCCCTCAAGGAAATGGCCAAATTGAGGCAACCAATAAAACTATCTTGAAAATCCTCAAGAAGGTTGTCAATTATTCTGGTCGTGACTGACACCTCTAAATTAATCCTACCCTTTGGGCCTACCGTACTTCTTATCACACTCCCACAAGCACCACCCCATATTCCCTTGTATATGGTGTCGAAGCCATTCTACTGATCGAGGTCAAGCTCCCATCATTACAAGTCTCCATGAAGAACTACACCACTGATGAAGACTATCGTGTGGCCCGTCTCACACAGCTAGACCTGTTAGATGAAAAAAGACAACAAGCATATGATCACCTGATTGCATACCAGAATCGACTCAAAAGGAGTTATAACAAGAAGGTCCATCCTAGATAGTTCCAGGTCAGTGACATGGTCCTCAAAGAAAATTAGAAAGTCCAAGCAAACAGAGAAAAGAAAGGCAAGTTTGAGCCTACTTGGTTGGGCCCCTATGTTGTCACATCATGCTTTAGCTCTGGAGCTTATTAGTTATCTACACCAGAAGGTGAGCCTTTGAATGATCCAATCAACATCATACATTTGAAGAGTTTTTATGCCTGAACTAGATCTACATATTCAGAAAATCCATAAAAATTAGAAAAAGCAAAAAAATACAAAAAAAACAAAAAAAGCAAAAAGAAAAAGAAAAATAATCGTCCAATGGCGAAAACTTGGCAATTCAAGCGCCTTGGACAAGTATGTTGGTGAAAACCTGGCAAACATGCACCATACATAGTGGACCGAGTCATTATCTATCAAATTCCCATCCCTCCATCCCAACATCTCAATCCTTTTTCTACCATCCCCATCCCCATCCACCATCCCCCAGCATTCCTCTTTTTCATAATCCTCCAGCAAATCCACAACCCTATCTTCCACATATCTTACACATATTTTGTACCATATCTTGTACCATATCCTATATATCTTGTATAGTGTGATCCTTCATGTATATCCTGTATAGTGAGATCTCCCTATCCCCAATCCTAAGCTTCTGTCCATATCCATTGTATATCTTTCCCCGTCCACTGTACATATCCTCGTGTCTTGTTTACATAGTCCTTGTCAGTCTTGTAGTAGCATTTGATCATCACTCTTTGTCCTACCCAGCCTTGTACTTCAGCAATATCAATTGTTGTCTCTTCTTGATCACTGTGATTATTCTTTGAACTACATCATTTTCCAAATCAGCAACACAACATTCTCCCCATCAGCATCAGGTCCGCACAGATGTATGCTTATGTTTTGTCTGACCTAAGCCTAATCATGGGTCCCCTTAGTTGTATCCTTCCTGTCTGACCTAATCTTCCACCAAGCACACTAGGTCCATGTCGATGCATCCTTCCACACATTCAGACCAATCTTCCCACCATCAATCTAATCCATCACATCAAATCTCTCTCCTTGGCAAAGGATGTCTTTTTTGAGTTCTCATTTTGATCTTGGATTTTGTCCTTTGGATCTTGTTAATCTTTTCTAGCTTCTCATTGTTCTCTACTCAAGGTCACCATGATCCTTTATATCATGGTGTGCCGTGAATGAGGATAATCTGGGGCAAAGTCAACAAACTTCTAGAAACTTCTCTTACATGCATTAAGTGCATTTAAGGCCTCCTTATCCCTCTTACATGCATTTATCATGCATTTAAGAAGCCCCTCACCCCTTTCTTACACCCTTTGACCTTAGGCACATTTTCCAAATTATGAACATTCCTCTCATCTTTCAACCCAATGCCCTTATGACACTTGTCACAAGGAGGTGGCCCTGAACTAGCACAATCCATGTGCTCCCCTTTTGAATGAATCTTGGCCTCTCTTAAGGATTTTGATCTTGGCCACTCATTCCTCCTTCCCAAATCCTATAAATGTTCCTCATTTCTAAGAGCAAAACCCAATCCATTCACCTTTCATTTCAAGCATTGTTATCATGCCCATTTAGCTCTAGACTTAGCATAATCATCTTAATCTAGCTTACTTTCAAGCATTTTAGCTCATCTTAATTTAGTAATAATGGATTAACATAGTTTATTTCCTCATTTTACATAGCATATCATCATCATAACATCTCTATTTGGTTAAAATCAATCTTAGCATAAGCATTATTGTATCTTAATCTTCATTTCAGCATCATTTGATCCTTGAGGCCTTAGGGGCAAATCAGGTGTTCTATACCTATTTTGTGCCATTTTGGGGTTTTCATGGATCTCAATCCATCCTAAAATGCATAAGGAACATGCTCCAAGTGCTTAGAAAGCATACCCACATCCCCTTAAGCAAGAGCAAATCAAACAGTGCTTGGGTGCACCTGTTTAAGCTCAATCTGAGGTGGCTTAGTTTAGAGTTTTATTTATTTTAGATTAATTTCATGCTAAACTAACATCTAATCTTTGTTTGGCTTGAAGTTTTCCAAACCAGGTACCCTCAAAAGCCTTTTCCATAGAAATATATGTTAGGAATGAATGTTAAATGTTTGGCAACCATTCTAGAGCAGTTGTTGATGCATTCATAACTATGATTGTCACTGATGTCGACATAGTGATCTTCTGAAGACTTGTAGAGAAGTAGATAGAGTTTAAATTATCACACATGGGTTATTATAGTTGGAGCTATGTTATGTTGAGGATATACTCTTTGATATGTTATATTTCTATGGTTAAGATCGTAGACAGTAATTCTTTTATTCATGGAAGCTATGAGCATTTTGGTGGAAGCAGTATTCAGGTAGTGTTCCTAAGTAGCAGTTTGTGGAAATTGGATGATATATCCTAATAGGGATGAAATCTGGTTTTGTATAGTTAAAAGAAAGTTGAAGACACATTGATAGTGACATGGATGATAGTGCAAACTTTGAAGTCGCACAAATGAAGATTTATTCTATTTGGAAGCTAACAATTTTGTGTAATTTTGATCTCTCATGTGGAAAATTTTATTTTGTAATTGTATTTGAGTGTGGTATAAAGGAAGGAATGTGTTTCCTTGTTGTTGTGAAGAAGAGGATAGTAGTGTATGAATATGAAGTGAAGAAAAGAGCTAAATGTGAAAGCGAATTGTGAAGGAAGACATGCGAAGTACAAAGATCTGAAATTGAGATCTGGTGTAATAGTGAGTGCGGTTTGGCATAGTCAGAGAAGAGGTAACATATTATTCTATTGAGTAATACAAAGATTATTTGGACAGTGTGTTCAGTGATCTTACCCTAAAGCTGTTTGGGTAGTGGGTCCTTCTGTCTTCCATAACTCTTAATAGGGTTAGAATCTTTTAACAATGATTCAAAATATCCTAATAGGGATTCATATGTACTGAATGTATTTCATAAGACTCCTAATAGAGTCCATCCTTTCACAAGGAATATTCATATTAGTGCATCTTTTTTGGGCATCATTCCCACCAAGGTTTACTCTTTGATCAAGAGGTTCCCTAGTCAATATATCTTGTGTCATTGTGTTATTGTGTATGAATATCTTTCTATGGTTGGTAATTATATTGCTAACATGGTTTAATGTCGTTGAAGTTGATAAAATTTATAATTATCTAATAAATAATTCACCCCCCCCCACTCTTAGTTATCTTGGTGGACTTTACATTCTAACAATTGGTATCAGAGCAGCAGGTCCTTGAAAAAGAATTTTAACAGCTTAAGGAGATCCATGGTGAATTTCAGGAAAGAAAGCCCTAAGTTTGATGGAGTAAATTTTGATAGATGGAAAGAAAAGATGAAGACATACCTACTATGTTTAGGACCAGGTTATTGGTTGATTACAAAGAATCATAAGACTATCATTGAAGAGGACAATCTTGAAACATGTACTGCTGATGAGAGAGATCTATTCATGTGTAACATACTTGCAAGAGAAGCACTTTTGACATCCCTTGCGGAGAATGAGTACAGTTAGGTAAAATGTTTGAAAAAATTCATGAAATTTGGAAAGCTTTACACTCTACTTTTGAAGTTGATGAACATGCAAAAAGAGTTAGATTACATAATTGGATATGTGCATTTGAAGATATAAGAATGTTGGAAGATAAATTTGTTAGAAGCTATATTGTTAGAATGTCAAAAATTGTTACAGGTATAAAATCTTGTGGAGGAACAAAGACAAAGAATGAAGTGATATGGAAAATTCTGAGGACATTGACTCCTATATTTAAGCAAACAACACAGATTATTGAACAAGTTATACCTTGTACTACAAACTTTACAAGAGAGACTCTTCTTGGAAGATTGGCAGTAGCAGAGATGAACCTGAGGTTATTAGGAGACTTACCTAGAATGGAGACAACACTCAGTGCTCTTAGTGTTCACCCTACTTTTTCAAGAAGCATTAGTGTGAGTGGAGATTATGCTGGTAGTAGTAGATCTAGAAATGAAGAAGACAAGAATATTGAAGAAGGTATTGCCTTGCTTGTGAAGAGAGAACTAGATGATAAGAAAAATTTTAAATGTTGGACTTATCAAGAATATGGTCATTTTTCATCTAAATGTCCTAAGAGAGTTAAAAAGTACATAAACAATTTCAAACCTAGAAGATCTAAGGAATTTTATTATGCCAATGATGAAGATCTTGAAGCTAGTATAGAAAGAACCTTAAGTGAAAGTGATAATGAGAATAATGATGACATATGATTTGTAGCAATTAAATAAGAAAATTTTGACATTGATGTCAAGGAAGAAAAACCCTTAGTTTCTCAAGTTGAAAAGAAAGTTGATTGGATTATAGATAGTGGTTGTTCACATCATATGACTGGAGACATAAAAAAGTTCATAAAGTTAAACGAATATGATGGAGGAGTTGTTAGAGTTGGAAACAATGCACCTTGTTTGATTAAAGGTATAAGATCTATTACTCTTGATGGAAAGACTAATACTGATGATGTTTATTTTGTGGATGGATTGAAACATAATATTTTGAGTGTTAGACAGTTAGTTGATAAGGGATATCAAGTTGGTTTACTGAGAAAACTTATGTGATAAAGGATAAAGATGGAAATCTGATTGGAAGTGGATCTATAACCAGAGGTAATGTATTTCAGTTGTTTCCTACTGAGATGACATGTTTGATTACTAAAATTAATGACAGTTGGTTATGGAATAGAAGGTTTTGTCATATAAACTTTGACAACATTGTGAAAGTAAGTACTACACTTCTAGTAAGAGATTTTCCTAAAATAATGAAGCCTACTAACATGATTTGCAAAGAATGTGTGATGGCCAAACAAAAAATAAGTTTGTTTCCCAGTAAGAAGTTTACATCTGCAGAAAAGCTAGAAATTGTTCATACAGATTTGAGTGGTCCTACCAGGACTAGAGGATTCTATGGAGAAATGTATTTTATGATTCTTATTGATGATTTTACAAGAATGATGTGGATTGCATTTCTTAAAGAAAAATCTGAAGCATTTGATAAGTTTAAGATTGTTAAGACTAAATTTGAGAATGAATCTGGAATGAAGATTAAATTTTTGAGATCTGATAGAGGTGGTGAATTTACTTCTATAGAGTTTAACACCTTTTGTGAAGAAAATGGCATTAAGAGACAGTTCTCAGCCCCTAGAACACCTGAACAAATGGTATTGTAGAAAGAAGGAACAAATCGATGATTGAAGCATCAAGAGCTATGTTATTTGAGAATGATTTGGTGAAGATATTCTAGAGAGAAGCAATGAACATAGTAGTGTATACAATGAACAAAGTACAAATGAAAGTAGACATAGACAAGATACCTTATGAATTATGGTTTGGACATGCACCCTTAGTTAAGTATTTTAGAATTTTTGGAATAAAATGTTATATAAAGAGAGATGATGATATTGGAAAGTTTGATCCTAGAACTGATGTAGGTATATTTCTTGGATATTCTTTGAAAAGAAAAGCCTATAGATGTTACAATAAAAGAACTAAGACTATTGTTGAAAGCGCAAATGTTGAATTTGATGAAAAGTTTAGAATTCAAGAAATAATGCTTGATTATGAATTAGATGAAGAATCTCATCGTAAACCTAACACTGGATCTACTAAATTATTTTATGAAACTGATAGTGATTTGTTGAATGAAAGCCACAGTGAAGTCATTGAAGAGCCTACACCTGAAGTGAGATCTAAGATAGTGACACCTAGCAAGAGTTTATTAAGAAATCATCCTATTGGACAAATTATTGGAAGCATCAAAAGAGGAGTTCTAACTCAGAATAAGGTACAAGAACAATTATGTTTGATTTCTCAAATTGAACCTAAAACTACTAGTGTAGCTTGTGAAGATGAAAGTTGGACTAATGCTATGAAAGAAGAACTAGATCAGATTGAAAAGAACAAGACATGGGAATTGGTCCCTAGACCTAAAGACAAGAATGTTATTGGAACTAAATGGGTATTTAGAAATAAGATGAATGAACAAGGAGAAGTAGTAAGAAAAAAAGAAAGATTGGTATGTAAGGGATACTCACAACATGAAGGAATTGACTATGAAGAAACCTTTGCACCTATTGCAAGAATTGAAGTAGTAAGAATGTTTTTGGCCTATGCAGCTTACAAGAAATTTAAAGTATATCAGATAGATGTGAAGTCAGCATTTCTAAATGGAGAATTGGAAGAATAAGTCTACATTAAGTAGCTTGAAGTTTTTCCTTTGACTCAAGAAGGAGACATGGTATGTAAACTAAAGAAAGCTTTATATGGACTAAAACAAGCACCTAGAACTTGGTATGCAAGATTGGACAATTATTTGTTAAAGTTGGGATTTACAAAAGGAATAGCTGATAACAATCTGTACACAAAAGAAATTGAAAATAGTTTGTTGGTTATAGTTATTTATGTTGATGACATTATTTTTAGAGGAGAAGATGAAGCTAGTGACAAATTTGCTAATGAAATGAAGACTGAATTTGAAATGAGTATGGTTGGTGAAATGAAATACTTTTTGGGATTACAGATAACATAGAATAATGATGGTATCTTTGTAAGTTAGACAATGAACCTAAATGACTTGTTGAAAATATTTGGAATGGAAAATTGTAAACCAGTTGGAACACCTATGGTAACTGGACATAAGTTATCTAGCATAGATGAGACTCCTACAGTAGAACAAAAGAATTAAAGATCCATGATTGGGGGACTATAGTATTTGACACATACAAGACCTGATATAGCACATTCAATTGGAATTGTAGCAAGATTTCAAGCTGAACCTAGAGAATCACATTATGTAGTAGTAAAGAGGATACTAAGATATTTAAGAGGCACAATGGACTATGGATTGTGGTATGAAAAATCTAATGATTTTACCCTATGTGCATATACAGATGTTGATTGGGGAGACAATGTTGATGAGAAGAAAAGCACCAGTGGTGGAGCATTTTTCTTTGGAGGAAGATTGGTTTCTTGGCTAAGAAAGAAGAATAATTGTATCTCACAGAGCACAGTAGAAGCAGAATATGTAGCAGTAGCAAACAATTGTAACCAAATAATTTGGATGAAGCAAATGCTGAAGGATATTGGAATAAAGTTTGTTGAACCTATTGTCATACATTATGACAACACCATTATAGTTAGTATGTCTAAGAATCCTGTATTACATTCTAAGACAAAGCATATAGAGATTAGGTATCATTTTGTAAGAGAGAAAGCTATTGAGAAAGAAGTTAGACTTGAGTACATAAGTACAAAGGAGTAGATAGAAAATATATTCACAAAGCCTTTGCCTAAAGATACATTTGAGTAACTGAGAGGTATGCTTAGGGTTTTGCCCCAGCCTACTTTTGAGAAGTGATGTAGTTGGTTGCATCCGTCCAGTGGTATATGAGCCTTATCTTTCCTCTGGACTGGATTTTGGTACTTCCTCTATGGGGGAGTATGTGTATCTGAGCCGAGTCATGAGGACTCTAGTGAATGTACTTTCTAAATATTGTCTTTTGACATTGGATTTTTTGTTGACATAATGATGAAATTCCTATCATTGATGTTAATGGGGGAGAAGTGTACCTGAAAAAAATCTATTTGTACTATCTGAATAGGAAAATGAAGCAAGATTTGATTGATGAAGAGGATTTGATGTAGCAGTATTGCAGTATTGGATTTTTGGAACATTGGATATTTTCTCATCTATGTTTCCATCAATGCCAATGGGGGAGATTGTTAGGAATGAAAGCTAATTGTTTGGCAGCAATTCTATAGCATTTGTTGTTGCATTCATGCCTATGATTGTCATTGATGTCAACACAGTGATATTCTGAAGACTTAGAGAAAGTAGACAAAATTTGAATTAGCGCACGTGGGTTATTGCAGTTGGAGCTATGCAATATTGAGGATATACTCTTTCATATGTTATATTTCTATGGTTAACAACAGAGATAGTAATTCTTTTATTCATAGAAGTTATGAGCATTTTGGTGGAAGGAGTATTCAGGTATTGTTCCTGAGTAGCTATTTGTGGAAATCAAATGATATCTCCTAATCGAGATGGAATCTAGTTTTTTGTAGTTAAAGGGAAGTTGAAGACACATTGATAGCGATGTGGATGATAGTGCAAACTTCGAGGTTGCATGAATGAAGATTTATTGTATTTGGAAGCTGAGAGTTTTGTGTAATTTTAATGTAGCGTGTGGAAACTTTTATTTTTTAATTGTATGCTGACTCATTTTTAATTATTTGACTATGGTATAAAGGAAGGAATGTGTTTCCTTATTGTCATGAAGAAGAGGATAGTAGTGTATGAATATGAAGTGAAGAAAAGAGTTAAATGTGAAAGTGAATTGTGAAGGAAGACATGCGAAGTACAGAGATCTGAAATTGAGATATGGTGTAATAGTGAGTGTGGTTTGGCATAGTCAGAGAAGATGTAACATATTATTCTATTGAGTAATACAAAGATTATTTGGACAGTGTGATCAGTGATCTTACCCTGAAGTTGTTTCGGTAGTGGGTCCTTTTGTCTTCCATAACTCTTAACAGGGTTAGAATATTTTAACAGGGATTCAAAATCTCCTAACAGGGATTCATATGTACTGAATATATTTCATAAGACTCCTAATAGAGTCCATCCTTTCACAAGGAATATTCATATTAGTGCATCTTTTATGGGCATCATTCCCATCCAGGTTTACTCTTTGATCAAGAGGTTCCCTAGTCAGCATATCTTGTGTCATTGTGTTATTGTGTATGAATATCTTTCTATGGTTGGTAGTTATATTGCTTACATGGTTTAATGCTATTGAAGTTGATAAAAGTTATAATTATCTAATAAATAATTCACCCCACCCCTCTCAGTTATCTTGGTGAACTTTACTTTATAACATGATACATTGTTGAGCTACTTTTAACTGACCCTCACTGCAAGTTTTGACATCGACTGAGATCGCCTTTCCAAATGCAAATGAAGTCGAATCACCCAAAATTGAGAGAGGTTATTGTAGACCTCAAAAATACTATCTCATAGCCCCTAATGGTTTGTCAATACCTCTCACGAGGTCTGAGCTACGAGCCTCAAAATATTTCTACCCAATCATGCTTAGTGCACCTTGGGGTCACTTGGGTCGAGCATGGTCGCGAGCGTTCCAGTGACTCCGTGGGTAGAATGGGGTTGTCACTAGAATTTAAAATGTCATGAAAGTGAACCACCAACATATAGTCCACACCATTTTTAGTAATGAAAAATTTACCCTTTTGCTCTCCCATGCAAACTCAGAAAGCATGTCACTTGCAGACCATAAAACACATAATGCATTATGGTACACTGGGCAGCCTGCAAGTAGTTGTGTTTTACAGATTGAGTAAGTAGTCCTTGGGAACATGTCCTTGTCAATAGTGGAAACAATTAGGTTTTCATTTTGAAACAAGAGAAGACCCAAATGGGAAAGCATGCACACTTCTTTTCTTGACCCAGTTCCATTGCAATGGCTGTTAGTGGTATTTTTGAAATTTTAACTATGAAACTAATCATGATTAAGCCAGTCAGCACTCTACTAAAATTCAATTATTTTTAATATTCTGCTAGCCCCCCCAAAACCCAATAACAAAGATTGAATATTAGGACATTTATTTTTATTTACTCTAGAATACCCTATTCTTGATTGTTTGAAATGATAAAAAACAATATCCTTAACACATTAGAAACAACAATCAAACATTTAAGAATTCAAACCATGCAAATGACATAAGTAAATGACATGTAAGATCCCTTGTTGGCACTATTGGCCACCAATACATGATTTTGGTCATAAGTCCTTATCAAGACTTCTAGGACATTTAACTTTTAAATCAAATTGATTGTTACAAATTTCCATTATAGGCTTCAAAAGATCTCAATTAACCATTAAGGATCCTTTTGTCCTTCTATCTCTGATTGGATCCATGGTGACCGTAGGTGTCTTCATAGGTGCTCCTGCACAAGTTATAATCCACATACAAAACCAAGTTTATTGACTCAAAATACAATCTAAGAAAGGTGAAATTAATGTATTGAAATTAAGCTTAACGAACTTAGAAAAAAATGCACTAAATTAACTTATTACCTAGTCAAGTGTTCCCGAAGGGTCATCTCTTTGCTTCAGGGTCTCCAATAGTGCTTCATGATCAACAGTACTAATAGTCCAAAGTTATTTTGTCTTTGGTCTTCCTTGATTCTTTGAAAACTTGACATTTGTTGCTATAAGAAGGTGTGAATACATGAGAATAGTTTTGTGCTTCTCATAGTCTTCAAATGCAGGAATTCCATTCTTTCTAATCATGTATTTTTGCAACCATGTTCCTGCAACAACAATTGAACTAGTAGGATACGTGAATCCATCACCATCTATCATCGGTTGTACAAGCTTCTTTTTACCTCGTACACAATGTGCTAATCAATAATCTGACCTCTCATCATTCCCCTTTGATGCAACCAATGCAAAAACATCTCCTAGCTATAGAAGATCTGAAAGATGGTCATACTTAACTGAAGTGTCCATGTCATCATTTCTTATAGAGAGTGTCAAAGATAAATGAGTTAGATACTATGGAACCCATGTATCCACCCACTCACTTGACTAACAATGATCCCAATCATACTGAAAAAACATGGGGAAAAAACAACCCAACTCTCGTGTCCAAATGGTCCATGTACTACTATTGGAGCTTTGGAATGAATGCATTTTTGAAGAGTCTTTCATTATTTGACAATCTAATCTATCTCCTATAGTTCCCTCCTCAACCAACCAAAAGAATCTATGCATTGTAGAATCAAGAGTCCCCCCTGTGACAATGCTAAAGTAGACCAATCAACAATAGAATGAGCATCAAAAAGTACAACACCTTAAATCCTTAATTGCTCCTTAACTAGAGCTCTCTTCACACACACACCTGCTCCATCATGTTTGTAGTACCTCACCCCTAGTTAGATTTTATAAATGTTATGATTACTTTAGGATGATAGATTATATGTTAGGAAATCATTGATGCATACGATCTTACTGACCCCATACTTGCATGTGTATGGTTGATGTGCTTATTTTATATTTCTATTTGACGTGCTTGATGTGGTTGAGGGACGAAGTCGTAGTTACTTTCTTGTGAGATCCACACAATCATCTAATCCATGCCATTGTCTATTATATATTTATATATGTTTGTACATACAGGTGTTGTATGTAGGTTCGCAGGTACCGAGCATCGTCTTCCCTGAATTGTTAGGATGAGTGTGCCCTATCACAATATCTCAAATGTTAAGAGAGGGGAGATAACATGGATCCAAAACCCAATCCTAAGCCTATTTATCCTAGTTGTTGGATAAGTATTTGTTGACTACCCTATCCAAATTTTTCAGGTTGACAAAGTTTGTGGATCCCTTCTTTGAGCTTGTTTGTTTTATATGATGATCTTGTTTTATTGCTTTTTGAGTATGTGATTTTCTATAGTTATGGAAATTAATATTATATTTGGAAAAATAATACTAAATTTATTTCCTATGTTCTTGTATGATTATTAATTAATTAAAAATCAAATATTAGGTTATTTGGTTTTAATTAATTAATTATGTGAAAATAGGATTATTATTGTTCATTAGATATTAAATTGTTAAACTGCATGTTTTAATGATGTTTGAAATATTAAATTATTTAATAATATATTTTATTATTAACATGTGCTTTATTGAGTTTGAATGTGATTTGTTTGAAAAAGAGTCAACTTATCTTTAGGAGACTAAGTTGAGTTGTGCATAATTAAATATATTTTTAATTTTTAATTGATATTTTCTTTCAACTCAAGAGGGTGAGTTTGAATAGGAGATGTCATATGAGTCATCTAGGGTTTGCATGAATGGTGGAGTTGAATCCCTAATAGGGGGATTTTGCTTTCATTTGGATTCAATTAGGTTGGAGATTTGTGAAGAGAGCTTTTGGAGAATTTGTGACATTTTTGTGTTCTTGAGCTTTTGTGTGTGTGCTTGAATTTTTGGGTGAAGATTGCTTGCATCTGGAATTTGGTTTTGCATGCACTGTGATTTAGATCTATAGGATTGAGCTTTTCTGTTATCAGATCTGGGAGTTTCAACATTCTACAAGCATTCTATTTCAGTTTCTAGCATTGGAATTGAGGTAGGGGTTTGAGGAACCTTTTAGTGGATTCATCTATAGAATTTTTTAGTAATTTACTATAGTTGATTTGATTTATAGATATAGATCAATTTTTGTTTATGCTTGCAATTTGGGGGCTTAGAAAACTCATAGATTTTCTATTTCATATTTTTATATATACTTCGCATAGTAGAGTTATGCTATCAAAATTTGGAGAGAAAATACACCATAGAACTCCTAGAGAATGAAAAATTAATCTTAGTATAGTTTGTACTGTAGTGTGGTTAAATTAAATTATTGGGTTGTTGACAAAAACCCAATTTGAGTGAAAATTCATAATTCTGGAAAAATAAAATAAAAAAATATTACTCTCTGTACTTTTCGATTTTCAGAAATATTTTTGTTTAAAAAAAATCCTTCATGTAAAAGAAATATATATATTAGCTTTATTAAAAAAAAATAATAATAAATAAGAGAAAGCATTGTATTTATTTGTATTAAATAAAAAAAAATTTAAAAAAAAAAAACATGTGATGGGGGGCAGGGGCCACCACACCCCCCTACCCCCTCTCTACCCACGTGGCAGGGGGTACTGTTGCGGCAGTACCGCGCTGCCCAAGGCAGTGAGTACTACCGTAGCGGTACTCCTGCCTATGTAGGAGGGACAGCCTTGGAGTGTGGGGCGTGTGGGGCCCGCCCCCACTCAAGTCATTTTCTTAATTTTTTTAGTCTTGTTTTATTATTAGTTAATTAAATTTTAATATATTTAACAATTTTGTGTTTTATTAATACTTTTAATAAATATCTAATTTAGTTTAGTTAATTTGATATTAATGTTTTAGTTTCATTAAAATTTTAATTATTAATTTAGTTTATTTTTATTATTATTTAATGTATATTATTTGTTAATTGACATATGTTGATTAATTTTTAATATATTCAGATTTGTTCATTAAGGTATTATTATTATTTTTTATTTGTTAGTTTTAATGGGTTTATTAGTTAATTGTCAAACTAGATAAATTAACATTTGTGTATTAATTTATTGAGCTACATTGGGTTATATAATTAATTTAGATGTTTAAAAATGAATGTAATATCATTTTAGCTGAAGTTGAATTGTATATTGACTTAGTTAAATCTATAAAATGATACAGTTTAATTAAATCTACTAGTATTATAGGCGTTCTTACATCACTAGGATGTATAGTTATGCAATTTGAAAGTATATTAAGTTTGAAAGCACATTGGTAATTGTTGTGTATCTACTGAAATTAGGCTTTTTCATTCTACGAGGTCCATAGGGCATCTTTAGGGAATATTCTTTGTTTATAACGTTGTAGTAATGTTTATGTTCCTTTTCTCTTAGTGAATTAATTATTTATATGCTTAGATTCAATTATGTACCGAAATGGAATTCAAATTCTTATGGATTTATTTCAAGTTCTTTATGGTGTGTATGTTGTCTTCTTCGTGCCTAGAGTACTGCCTTCTTGTGCTTGTTGGGTTATCAGGTACTAGGAGACCTAGTGGGAAATAGAGGCCAAGGTATGAGACGGTTGGATATGTTCTCAGCATTATGTTTGTGTGTGTGTGTATTTTGATCATCACCTATTTTAACCATTTGGGCTCATGTTGTATTGAGGTTTGCTTCATATTCTATAGAGGAGAATATGGTATTGACTGTTTATGTCTGATCCACGGGATCATGTGTATATTATTTTGTGAACACTTTGAGAGTGTTTTGTGATTTCATGGTTATGTGAGAACTAGTGTGTTCCTGTTATTTTGTGGAACAGTCCTGAGGGACATTGTTATCTTCTTGTGATCTATGTGAGATCTGTGAGCCTAGGGTAGTTTACCTAGATATGTAGTAGGAGGTGGCTTGCAATAAGCATCGGGGCCCACAAGTGGCTGCAAGGATCACTTATTGTTAAGTATCTTAATCAAGTGGTAACTAAATATAACATTGAGAGATTTTAAAATGAACCTAATAAGATATGGTTTCCTTTCCTTGGCTTAGTTCTAGTATAGACTAAGGTGGGAATGGAGAAGATGACTAGCCCCCTTTAAAAGGGATGAGTTGGCATAGTCAATAGCTTTGTTAGTACGAAAGGTCATTGACACCATGTATGGTCACTTGGGTGCCAGGATCCAGCAAGATTAATAGGACAAAACTCAAGGGTTAGACATACATGATGACACTTTCCTATGCATAGTCTAGTTATCCTACATGTGTCGGTTGCCTCTGGATTAGTGAGTCTTTCATGACATTATTATTTTTTCACCTTGAATTAGAGAGCTTTCAAGATCCTTTTCTTAGCTTGAGTTGTTTGATGTTTGTTATCCGAGTGGGATCTGTTGTTATCTCCTCAGCATGGTGGGAGTGGACCATTTAGGTTCACGAGGTCGAGTGGTAGTGATTCTTTTACCATTTGAGATTCTGATGTTCATGTACCAGTGCTAGATGATCCCTATTGCAATTGTTCCTTCTTGTTCCTCATTGTTGGAGTTGTGTTCTTATTTCATCTTCTTCTTCTTCTTGTGATCCTATATAACTTTGTATCAGTTATTCAGAGATATCATGTGTTCTTATTTTCTATTATTGTATTACATACCCTGCGACATGTGTAGTGGATGTAGATTTATGGATACCTTATTATACTAGTTGTATTTATGTCATCTTCTATGTGATGTTGTTTATCCTTCATTTGTTTATATGAGTTGTGTAATTGTACCTAATCTTTACTAAATAATTAATGTAAATGTAATCTTTGTCGAGGAACCCTTGATAGTTGTAACCTGTGTTGGTTAATGTTTTAATGTGAGTAAATGGTATTTGCTTTCATGTTGATGTTTATCTTGTATGTTAACTTTTAAAAAAAAAATTATTCTACAAACTTGGTAGCATGATTAGGTTAAGTTCTCCTAGGTTCCCTGGTGGGGCATTACTTCCCATGCCCTAACTCAAAAAAACTCCAAATATGAGGTACACCTCTCTCCACATGCATTCTACACAACCAATAAAACATTCTGGCATTCTTAAATTGACCGGTGCAATTATCCGACCAAATGAGATGCCTATCCATAGCAATACCATTTTCCTACAAGAAGTCAAAATAGTTATGGAAACAATGTTGAACAAACTCATGAGAGTGAGACCTATCATTGCTCATATAAAAATGGTAATCTTTGATTATCTTTCACTCATATTTTTTTCTATTAGGGGAATGCCTATATGTGATGTTGACAAAAATAGCAACCTGAATGGAATTGTAATATTGAGCTTGAGTCTCATTTTGGGGATGCAATGTATAGTTCTCCACAAATTCTATAATGGATATAATAGTTCCAATGGGGAAAGTGTCCTTACACATCCTGAATTGTTGATCCAACCATTCAGACCTGTGAATATGCCTTGAATACTTGTAAAAAAGATTTGTCTTGAAATTTGAGATAAAATCAACAACCTTGTATTTTTTTGCAACTAACTCACATCTAAAGCCTTCACCTCCACTCTTCAATGTATATTTCACTATTTCATATACCTTTTTTTGGATGGGTGTCTTTCCAAAATTATGTTCCAAACCCTCATGAGAAAATTGTTGGAGGTTTGTGAGCAAGCCAGTACTGGCTGTATGTTTTTCATTAATGACAACATATGGAAAGTAGCATGCGTCGAAGTATTATGTAGTAAGATTTTAGTATATGTAGCATGGACATGCTATTAGCATGATATCATGGCTGTAGAGGTTAACTATTAGTACAGACAGTTATATTGCAGTTGGTGTCAGCAGTATTCTTGACAGAGTAACATACAGTGTTTTGTGTATGGTTGTCCGTACAATTATCATGGAGCCTTGTGCACTTGGATATATGTTGAAGACATGTTAGTGATGTTTTAGTTATGTATGCATAGTTTGATGATGAACACAAGTGAAGTTATGCAGTCACTATTCACTAGTAGCAGTTTCCTATGTTTGTTGAGAAGAGCTGACATAGATTTTATTGGTTCTTGAGTTGCACCTATCTTGAGGGTATGTGCCCTTGGAGTTAAGCTTAGAGAAGTGTTATTGATGTTTTGTTAAGAGCACATAAGTTAATTCAGCTTACAGAGAAAGTTCTAGTTGTTTTGGTAGGGCCAATAGTGTGTAGCGTGCATCTACAATTATTCTATTAGACAGGTCCTAGAATGAGTTGCGTGCATAATAGAGCCGACAGAATATTTTTCAGAGTTTATTATGGTTTCTCTAATATGATTTCAAGGTGGTTCTAATAGGCTGATTTGACTATATCATCTGGAGGAAAGATATTTAGAAGTAGTCATTTATGATTGTTGAAGTGTGGTTCATGGTTGATTAAGCAGAGCAGAGCAGAGTGTTCAAAGTGTTGAGCCATCAGAATAAGGTCTGTGTGACCAAGTAAATTACTTGTGCTATTCATTGGAATTGATCCAAATAGTAGGTCAAAGCATAGTTCACCAAGATACAGATATAGTATATATCTATTATTCAGAAGGTTGTAGCTTTCACCCATTTGAGTAGTGAGCTCTTGGCTAGTGCATCCTCTCCCCTAACAGGGACAATTATAAAAGAATCCTAACAGGGTCTAACCCTTAACCAAGTCTACTATACTTAATATATTGTAAACCTACTCCTAACAGGGTAAAGGATCTTCTAATAAGGATCATTATACACTAGTACATAATATTAGTGGGTATCAAGTCCCACCAGGGTTTTTACCTATTTGGGTTTCCCTGTAACCAAAATATTGGTGTTGTGTTCAAGTTTTCTTTCATTGCATTTATGCTTTATGTTTAAGTATACTTAATTGGATAAAGAATTGAATCTTGTAGATAACTGATGCACCCCCCCCCATCTCAGTTATTTCTTGGGACTATTCCTAACAATTGGTATCAGAGCCAAGTGCCTCAAAGAGAAATTTTAACAACTTGAGGTTGATCAGATGGCGTACTTTAGGAAGGAAAGTCCTAAGTTTGATGGAGAGAATTATCTTGATTGGAAGAACAAGATGGTAACCCATTTGCAGTGCATTGCTTTTGAAGTTTTTAATGTAACCATGAAAGCAGCCAAGATTCCTACCTTAGAATTCCTTGGAAAAGATGATGCTACTGACATTTGACAAAAGGAATTGTTTCATCATAATGCTATTGCTAAAGAAGCCCTTATCAGCACTCTATTTGATGGTGAATTTTCAAAAGTAAAAAAGATAGATATAGCCCATAAAATATGCCAGCACCTAGAAGACACATTTGAAGGAGGCAAACAAGAAAAGAATGTGTGTAGAAAGACATGAAAGAAAAGATACAATGCATTAGAGATACTTCTTAAAGAAAACATCAGAGCTTACAATTAGAGGATTAATGAAGTAGTTGCTGGAATCAAGAACAATGGTGGAGAGATTTCAAAGGAGGACATTATGGATAAGTTGATGACTACTCTTACTCCAGAATATGAAAGCAAGATCAATGTCCTTGATGAGACCATGTAGCTTACATCAAATTTCAAGAGAGAGACCTTGATCAGCAATATCTCATCTTTTGAGATTTCAAGATTGAAGATAGAACCAAAGAGTGAAACATGTTGGAATTAGGAGAGATAGGAACTAAGAGGGGAGGGGTGAATCAGTGCCTTCAAAAACTTTACTTGTAAACCTTTCAAATCTATAACTATAAACAGTGATAACCGACCAAAACAACTTGAATCTAATTGCATTAATCAATCATCCATTAACTTAAGTAAGTAAACAATATGAAATCAATATCACAATCACATGACACAAGTATTTTGGTAATGTAGAAACCCTTGTTAGAAGGTAAAAACTACGGTGGGGATGACACCCACAAATTCTTCACTACTGTAGATAGAAAAGGTTTGCCTGTTAGGGCTACAAGTTTTGATCACTTCTAGTGATCTCACCCTGCTAGGAGTGACATATTAGGTTGGCTAGATCTACCTAGTTATAAGATTTTAACAACACTAATGAAGTGTGCACTCGATTAAGAGATTTACATAAGACTGTTAAGTCTACTCTATTAAGAGATTTTATCCAAAAGCTCTATTACAATTGTCAGAAAGCAATAGGTAAATATCTGCTATATGACAACTCAATTGTCTGATACAGATCTATAATCTCTGATAAAATATCACCTTACTTGTGATGATTCTCTACTCTCAACTACTTAGTAGCCTCTGTTGATTCTACTCAATCTGAATTCCTCTATACTTGGTTCTGCTTTGTTAATTGATAGACTTGAATTTAAGCAATTGCTTCAAGTGCTCTATGATTCATATATCAGCTCACTGCAAAAATGATGTGAACACACAAATACATAGTGTTCTATTTCTTTCCTCTTTAACAAAATTATGTTACACAATATAGTCATAACCCTAAGATCTACGGTGTACAATAATAACCTAGATCAACTATTACAAAAGATATACATTGTATTTAATGAATATCATTACATTAAATGTTCCTCAATCTTGGTAAAACATTTTATAAATTGTTGTAACCATTTGCATAGAAGAATGTGCCATTTTTTTATTACTATGCCATTTCCTCTGATCCTCGGTAAACACTGTGTAAATTGATCGGTGTATACTGTGATGCTTGGTGTTTACTATTAGTGTCGGTGTCAGTGTCTGCTGGTGTTTGGTAAACTATCTGCTGCTTGGTATAAAAGCTTTATCGACTTGTCTATTCTACTTTATGTTACTGATTAGCTCAATGTAAGTGACCGACTGATATCTTTACTCACCTTTGGTACTAATGACAACCTTAAAAGCTCAATAGAGATAACAATCTCCCCCTTTGGCATTAGTATCAAAACTTCAAATGTATATAGACAAAATTTTCTATATGACCTATATCTTCGCCATATACATATACACATCAAAAAATTTCTAAGTATTAAGTACTCCCCATTGGTGCATGCTCCCAGTAATATGTAGTATATGTAGCATCTATGTACATATTTGGCATAACAGCTGATACATTGTTTTCCCCCTTTTTGATAGTAATGCCAAATACAAAATTTTAGTATACTCACAAAGTGTGAAAAATTGGCTGATGGGTTTTCTTCACTGACTCCAAGAGGTTGTCCCATTCCTCTTTCAAGTTGGTGAGAGTGATGTGCTGAAGACCGAATTGGGCATGCATGTCAAAGATGTTATCTAACACAAAAATTTCTTGTGTTGCAACTAGTAGCTCGGCTTTGACAATATGTGCTTCAAAACTTTTTAGGTATGGAATGAGTTTTGTTGGCAACTCAGTAACCTGAAATTTTATGTGCTCTTCTTGTTTCTTCAAATCTACTATCAACCACCAGAGTTCTTGAACTTAGTGAATGTGCTTTAAGAAAGCACGAGGTTTAGTTATAGCTACATTTGTACTCAACTAGATTTCTACTTCCAATCCTTTGATCTTTTCACTGACTTCAACAATGAAGGTGTTTGTAGTACAAAGCTTCAATAAATATTGACAAATTAACTGGGTGATGGATTTCATTTCAGTAATTACCTCAGATAATTTGACCTTCTGTAATGCCACTTCTAGGCTGATTTTCTTTGCTAATTTGTGTTGTATCCTGGATTCTACCCTTTCTTCAATTTGTTTATCTATATCAATGTCTGGGGCATTGATCTTCTCAGCAAGTGTAGCAAGTTGATCTATGATAGGCATATCCTCATCAATATTTATCTCAGGTACTACCTATTGCAGGATATTGCGCACATCGGTTAATACTTCTTTTCATTTGTGTTCTTGCTTCAACTTCTCTTGTGTTGCCTTCCTTGTACATAATTCCCCATATTTACTCAAGTCTTCAGGGCTTAGGGTCTTCGGCTCACACTCAGGGATAATGATCACTTCATCTAGGGTGACCGGCCCTTTTTCTTTCTTCTTCTTCTTTAGTGCCAAAGGTGATTTCTTCTTAATAATAGAAATAGATTTATCTCCAGTCTTTGGAGTATCCTTCCTAGTTAACACCTGTTCTTCCTTCTACTCCTTGGTAGTTGTAGTCTCACTTGATATAGTAGGAATTTTAGTTGTGGTATCAAGTGGGATCACCTCTATTTCCTTTGTTTCTTTTTTTTCCTTTGCTTCTTTTATTTCCTTTTCTTCAGTGGAAGGTGCCTCTGTATGTGTAGGCTCATCTATTTCTGCAAGTTTCTCTATGTTTTGATCCCCTGTGATATCTTTGTTTTTCTCAAGATCTGAGCCGTCAGGTTGTACTTGGGAAAGAATTTCAGCTGCTTCTACAAGTATAGGAAGTTCACTTGGTAGTGATGTAAATAGACATTCAATGTCTAGTGCTTCATCTTTATTTGGTGCAATATTTACATCTTCATCATCTTGGTCATCAGGATCACCATTTTTTATGTCTTCAATGAGTACATCATCATCAGTTTTCTTCTCTAGTTGGATTTTAACTTGATCTGGTGCATCCTGTGAAATACTTATTTCTTCCTTATCCTCGGTGATATCAATTTTCTAAGTAACTGATATACCAGTATTCTTTGATTTTTTTTTAGTTCCCTCATTAATGAAAATACCCTTATCTTTGGAATTGTGTCTCTTCTTAGACAAGTTCAAGAATGCTTCTTGCTCAAATTTTTCTTCAGCCTTCAAAATTGATGTCCATATAGAATCTATTGTAATATCCATATCTAGTACAATGTCATCCATGATCATCAAGGCTCTATTCTTGATCACAAAGTTTTCTTGGTATTTGGTCAAGTATTCACTAACTTCTCCAAGGCTTAAATGTGTGGCTTCCTGAACTAGAGAGCGTTCTCTCTTCCTCTTCTCGGTGTCTAGTGCAATAGCCCATTTTTCAATAATTGTATCATCCAATTTCTTCGGTAATGCACAGGTAAATTCCATTGGAACTTTCTTGAATTTTATCATCATTTGGATGATAGCCTCTTCAATCTTGGTTTGATCTTCTTTTGACATTTTGTCAAATCTGTCTAGTAAGGGATCAGTTAGATCTCCATGTTCAATTATGTCTTCAATGATTTCATCTATTGTTTTTGCCTTGTTACTGACCACTTTGAATTGATTGACATCATCTTCTATCTCAGTATCCTCTAGATCTTCCTTATTTCTTATGAATTTTCTCCTCTTCTTTGGTGCCTTAGCTACAACCTTGTTCTTTCTCTTAATGTATTTCTTTGTTGGTGTAGTTGCTATCCTTTTTATTACTTTCTTTTCTTCTTCCTTATCGGTAACTGGTGCTGCAGTTGACGATCATGTCTTCATACCTTCATGTACATGTGACTACTTCTTTATAGGAATTTTAGGTGGAGGAACCAGTGTGGGATCTACTTCTTTGTCAAACTTGGTCTCCTCACTATCATATGGTTTGTCAGTTAGCTGCAACTGGCCTTTGGTTTCCTATTCAACTGGTGTCTCTCCAGATGTCTCAGACCCATCTCCATATTTAGCAATGATATTTTTCATCTTTTTTACCTTTCTAGTTATTTTACCGATCTCAATATTTGTTGAAATTCTAGATTTGGCCTCTTCATATACTCCAAACCTAGTGGCAATGGGATCTTTTAGTAATGCAAGTAGTGCACTAATAGATTTTAGTGTGAAATCATGGTTTATTTCATATCCCATTGGTGCCAACCATTTTATCCTAGGTTCAATTGCTTTTATCAAAGTATAATTGATGTTGACTACAAAACATATGTCATTCTCAAATCTCTAAACTAATTCCCTCAAAATTCTACTTCTTTTATGCATCTTAGATTGAAACTCTATGAAGTGTGCATTAAACTCTACATTCAACTTATCTCCTAACTTATTCATCATGTCACTAATCTATTTTGTTATCGGTACATCTGGTATCCAATTTACTTTACCAGTGCCAGGTACATACTTTTGTAGATAGAAGAATATGCATGCAAGTAGAGATCTGAACTTACATGTGTTAGATTTATTTTTCCCTATGGTCTTCATATTCTCATGAAGTTGATGAAACAGTACCTCGAAAAGATCAACTTGGTGACCTTTTAGTACAATTTTATGTGCCATGTCTACTATGCTGCAGGGTATGCTGTTGAGTCTTCTCGATTGAAATAACTTGTACCTGATCACATGTGCTACAAATTTGACTACTGGGTCTTTGATTGTCAAAATATTCAATGCCTGACTATCCCATTGTTCTTTAGTATATTTCTCAACATCTGGTCATGATGAACTATGGAATTCCTTACCCTTGTCGGTTGTAGGGAGCCCAGTAACCCTACTGATCATTTTCTTGTTGACCTCAATCGGTTTATCTAGCTAGAATTTGTCATCATGATACTTGCTCAAAATGATTCTGATCCAATCTGATTTAAATGATTTCATAAAGTGTATAAAACATGATAACCTAATTCCTCAATATTCTTGTAATCTAATTTCATTTTTCCATCAGGGCCATAGAGTTGTTGATATGCTACAACAATTTCAAAATCTCCAACTTCTCCAATTTTGCAATGAATATAAGACCTTACATCTTCTATCAATAAAACCCTTTCTGGTATGCTTGAAAAAGCACCAATTGTATCTATTTGTGTTGTGACCTTGGGATGTGGCTTAAACTTAGGTTTGTCAAAATTTTCCCTAATGATTAGATTAACTTCCTCCTCAACTCTTTGAGTTTTTCTTACAGACAATGTAGATGCCATAAATTAATTCTAGGGTTTCGGCAAGCAGTAGGATAAGAAGTGTTTGATCAAAAATGAACTTACTCAGTATCATGAAGAGTGATGTTGGTTTGATCTAACATAGCCTTGAATCCTTCTAAAAATCTTTTAGCTCAAACTCTGCTCTTTGAATTCTCCGCTCTTTGAAATTGCATTGTGAAAATGAACTATGTTCCCATGTATTTATAGACTTTTTGATGTTACCACTCAAAATTTCATGCAATAAATGCTTGATCTAACTTTTGGTATGAAACAACTATCAGCTCGGTGACAACTAAAATTTTCATTTGCTCGGTTAACATAAAATTTCTTCATTGGTTGATACATGTGCTCGGTTAACCTTAGATAGTGATTACCAATGGGTAACCAACTCTCAGTCTCTCTTTTACCAACTATATAACATTGTTAGCTCATGACAACTAAACCACAGTGCATATTTATTCATGTTGATTTGGTGTAAGAACATTATGCATAAGGAATTGTATGTAAAATGTGATCTTTTGAAATGTCAGTTCCATACATACCTATTTCACCTTAAGTGGAGGTACCGATGTCACCCAATCCAGTGGATGAGGTTTCACCAACAACATTACTTGACTTAGCATTCTCATTAGATGCCTTCTTCCAAATAGTGTTCCTTAACTTCATGATATCTACAATAGTATATCCGCTTTCAAATATATGGTTTTCATTGGGTGCTCGATCTTTGCAGTTCTTGCTTAAATGACCGACCTTATGGCAGTGCATACATGCCATCCCAGTGCTTGTCCAGTTTCTTGATTGTCCAATACGACTCTTTCTATAATAGTTTTCTGCAATGTGTCCATATCTACCAGATACAATATAGTTAGTCCATGTATTATAATCTCAAACATAAGAATTACCTTGTCTCTTCAGTTGATATGGCCTGCGTTGTGGTTTCTCCTTAGGTGTCTAGACTTGTTTCATTTTTGCCTTACAGTCTCATGCAGTGTGTCCATGCTTGTTACAAGTATAGCATATTTTCTCCATAGTGGTATTATTAGCAAGATCATTTTTCTTAGCTCTACACTCATAAGCAGGATGTCCAAACTTGCCACAGTAGTAACAATATCCATTGAACTTAGGAGTGATAGGAGGTTTACCTTGTGCTTTGCTTCTACACACATTAGATGCATGTCCTAGTTTTCCACAGTGATAACATGCCAACACTTTAGGTTTTTGATTTTGACTAATGTTGAATTGTTTAGCTTGTTGTGATGATTCTCCTTCACCGGTGTAGCCTATACCAGTTTTACTTCAAAATATTCTCTGATTAGTCAAAAAGTCATCAATCTTCTTAGAGTTGTCCTCAGCAAGTTTCTTCATTTCATTTTGTTGCTATTGATTTTTCACTTCATTTCTTAGCTTCTCATTCTCTTCTCTGAGTCTTGCAACATCTTCTATTTTTCTTGATAATTTTGCATTTACTCGGTTTACCTCTTGATTCATAGTCATCACTTGATTAGTTACTTGGAAATGTTAGTCAATGAGTCTTTGTATCTCACTCTCTTTAGTTTGAAGTTGTTCACTCATTTGCCTTTGGTCATCGATTGCCATATTTTTTTCTTTCTCGGCTTATTTTTCTTTGTTCATTGTTTCTACCTTTCCCACCATCTGAGATTCTTGGCTGATTTGTAGTGCTTTCACTTGATCAGTTAAATATTGATTCTTTTTAGATAGATCAATGATTATGCTTTCAGACCCATCAAAGATGCTTCTTGAACTGGATCCAATATGGTCGAATATGTCATCAATAGGTTCTTCATGGTAACCAATCTCATTCTATAGTATAGCTAGGCTCTTCCTTTCAACTAGTAAATTCTTCAGTCCTTCCTTGGCTTGCCTATACTATTCCACAAACATTTGAATTTGTATCTTTTGATTCTCAATAGTCTTGTCAAGCTTGTATCTCTCCATGACTTAGATGTTTACCCTTTAGTGGTTAAACTGTTCAATAAGAGAGTTGTTCTCTGATACCAATTGTTGGAATTAGGAGAGATAGGAACTAAGAGGGGAGGGGTGAATCAGTGCCTTCAAAAACTTTACTTGTAAACCTTTCAGATCTATAACTGTAAACAGTGATAACCGACCAAAACAACTTGAATCTAATTGCATGAATCAATCATCCATTAACTTAAGTAAGTAAATAATATGAAATCAATATCACAATCACATGACACAAGTATTTTGGTAATGTAGAAACCATTGATAGAAGGTAAAAACTACGATGGTGATGACACCCAAAAATTCTTCACTAGTGCAGATAGAAAAGGTTTACCTATTGGGGCTACAAGTTTTGATCACTTCTGGTGATCTCACCCTATTAGGAGTGACATATTAGATCATCTAGATCTACCTAGTTATAGGATTTTAACAACACTAATGAAGTATGTACTCAGTTAAGAGATTTATATAAGACTGTTAAGTCTGCTCTGTTAAGAGATTTTATCCAAAAACTCTATTACAATTGTCAGAAAGCAATAGGTAAATATCTGCTATATGACAACTCAATTGTCTGATATAGATCTATAAGCTCTAATGAAATATCACCTTACTCTTGATGAATCTCTGCTCTGAACTACTCAGTATCCTCTACTGATTCTACTCAATCTGAATTCCTCTATACTTGGTTCTACTCTGTTAACTAATAGACTTGAAGTTAGGCAATTGCTTCAAGTGCTCTGTGATTCATATATCAGCTCACTGCAAAAATGATGTGAACACACAAATATATAGTGTTTTATTTTTTTCCACTTTAACAAAATTATGTTACACAATATAGTCATAACCCTAAGATCTACGGTGAACAATAATAACCTAGATCAACTATTACAAAAGATATACATTGTATTTAATGAATATCATTACATTAAATGTTCCTTGATCTTGGTAAAATGTTTTATAAACTATTGTAACCATTTGCATAGAAGAATGTGCCATTTCTAATTAATATGCCATTTCCTATGATCCTCAGTAAACACTATGTAAACTGATTGGTGTATATTGCGATGCTGAGTGTTTACTATTTGTCGGTGTTGGTGCCTGCTGGTGTTCGATAAACTGTCTGCTGCTCAGTATTAAAGCTTTACCGACTTGTCTGTTCTACTTTATGTTACTAATTAGCTCAATGTAAGTGACTGAACAATATATTTACATGCCTTTGGTACTAATGACAACCTTAAAAGCTCAATAGAGATAACAAAATAGCCTTCAAAGCAATAGTTCATGGTAAGAAATCTGCAAACACTTCTGGTAATTTTGATGATTATACTAGGATGATGTGGGTTGCATTCTTAAAAGATAAGTGAGAAGCATTTGATAAGTTCAAAATATTCAAAGGTAAGGTTGAGAATGAATCCGGATTAAAAATAAAATGTTTGAGATCGGATAGAGGAGGATAATTCACCTCTGACAGATTTTATGAGTACTACAAAGAACATGGCATAAAGAGATAGTTAAGTGCACCTAGAACCCCTCAGTAGAATGGAATTGCAGAGAGAAGGAATAGGATCATTCTTGATACAATGCACACCATTATGATAGAAGGAAAAGTTTCACACACCTATTGGAGAGATGCGGTCAATACAACAGTCTACACAATCAATAGAATTTAGTTAAGGCATGGTGCTGAAAAAACACCTTATGAGCTATGGTTTGGTAATGTTCCCACACTAAAATACTTCAAAATATTTGGAAGCAAGTGCTACATCAAGAGGGATGAAGCAGTAGGCAAGTTTGATGCAAGAAGTGATGAAGGTATTTTCCTTCGTTACTCTACTAAAAGTAAAGCTTATAGATGTTTCAATTTAAGATTGGAAAAGATCATTGAAAGTGCTAATGTAAAGATTGATGAAAATTTTATGATTCAAGAAAGATATCATGATTACTCACCCATGATTGAAGAAGAACCTAGACCCTCTAATAGTGAGATAGTTATTGAAGAAATGTTTGATAGTATTGATGTGTTATTCAATGACCCTGAGACAAGTGAAGAAAATACTCTTAAGGCTGATGAATCAGCATCACCTAAAGTTCCAAAGTTTACATCAAGAAAACATTCCAAGGTAGACATCACTGGAGATCAGAGTGGAAAATTCTTAACAAGATCACAAGAAAAGAACTCTGCTAGCAGTGATGCGGTATGTTTACTATCTCAGATTGAACCTTTAAGTGTTGAAGATGCTTGTAAGGATTCAGATTGGTATGATGCTATGAAAGAAGAACTTGATCAAATTATTAAGAATGACACTTGGGAACTGGTTCCAAGATCGAGTGATAAAAATGTGATTAGAACAAAGTGCATATTCAAAAACAAGATGAATGAAGATGGTACAGTAGTAAGAAATAAAGCAAGATTAGTATGTAAAGAATATGTGCAAAGAGAAGGCATTGATTATTCAGACACATTTGCACCTGTGAGTAGATTAGAAGCTATTAAGTTGTTTTTAGCTTACACTATAGTTAAAAATTTCAAATTTTATCAGATGGATGTCAAATCAGCATTCTTGAATGGAGACTTAAAAGAAGAAGTATACATTAAGCAGCCTGAAGGATTCACCTTATCAAACAAACCTGATATGTTATGTAGATTGAAGAAGGCCCTTTATGTACTTAAGAAAGCCCCTAGAGAATGGTATGAGAGACTAGATAGATACTTAACAAATATTGGATTCAAGAAAGGAGCAACATATTGTAATCTATTCATTAGAGAGACATATGAAGGTTTATTACTTGTATCTATATTTTTTGATGACATTATCTTTGGAGGTAATGACAAAATCAGTGTTGAATTTGCCAAAGAAATGCAGAATGAGTTTGAGATGAGTATGATTGGTCCTATCAAGTACTTTTTGGGACTAAATGTGCAGTAGATAGAAAAAGGGATTTTCATTAATCAATCAAAGTATGTGAAAGAGATATTGAAGAAATTCAAGATGGATGATTTTAAGACAGTAGGAACTCCTATGATCATTGGATGCAAGCTTACAAAAGAAGATGAGTCACTAGCAGTAGATATAAGATTGTATAAGTCTATGATTGGTAAAATCATATATCTTACTTAGACTAGACCTGATATTTCAAATGCAATTGGCATAGTTGGAAGATTTGTAGTAGAACCTAAACAAAGTCACCTCATGGTAGTAAAGAGAATATTCAGATACTTGCAGGGCACTATAGATTATGGTCTATGGTATCCTAATTTAGAAAATGTTGAGCTTCATGTGTACATTGATGTAGATTGGGTAGGATGTGTTGATGACAGAAATAATACTTCAGGTGGAGCAGTGTTTCTTGGTAATAGACTTGTCACTTGGACAAGCAAGAAACAAAATTGTATTTTTCAGTCAACAGTAGAAGCGGAGTATGTTACAACAGCCTTGAATTGTTCTACAATTGTTTGGATCAAGCATATGATAAAATATTTTGGAATTCAGATTGATTATCCTATTGTTATTGACCATGATACCACTAGCACTATCAATATGTCAAAGAACCCTATGATGCATGCAAAGACAAAGCACATTGAGATCAAGTATCACTTCCTACAAGAGAAAGTAGCAGAGATAGAAGTCAAGTTGGACTATGTGAATACAAAAGAATAGTTGGAAGATATATTCACAAAGCCCTTGCCTAAGGATACTTTTGAGTATCTCAGGGAGAAGTTGGGAGTCATTCCCTTCCCTGATTCTGCTTAGAAAAAGAAGGCAAGGCATCAGTCCTCTGGGACTGGTGGAAGGTTAACTACTCTACGTCAAGAGTAGTACTAGTGCTTAAAATGAATGGCACCCTTCTCCATTGATGTCAAAGGGGGACTATATATAGAGTCATGAAAAATAGAAGTAAAAGAGGAGTAATATACTAATGGGGAGAAACATTCAGTTATGACAACAACACAGTTGAGGAAATGGAGAATATTAGAAAATATTGCAGCAGATGAAGGATTCATCTTTGGGGGAGTTTTGAAGAGGAAATGGATAATGTTATAAAATAAATATTCATTTGGGTTGGTGGTGGTTTTTCATTCCACATGTTTCCATCAATGCCAAAGGGGGAGATTGTTGGAGATTTGCCAGCAGGCCAGTACTGAATGTATGTTTGTCATTGATGACAATGTATGGAAAGTATCATGTGTGGAAGTCTTATGCAATAAGATTTTAGTATATGTAGCATGGACATGATATCAACATGATATCATGGGCGCAGAGGTTAACTATTAGTACATATAGTTATATTGCAGTTGGTGTCAACAGTGTTCCTGACAGAGTAATAGATAGTGTTCTGTGTATGGTTGTCTGTAAAATTATCATGGAGCCTTGCACGCTTGGCTATATGTTGAAGACATGTTAGTGATTATTTAGTTATGGACACATAGTCTGATGATGAATGCAAGTGAAGTTATGCAATCGCTATTCGCTAGTAGCAGTTTCATGTGTTTTTTCAGAAGAGCCGACAAAGATTTTATTGGTTCTTTAGTTGTGCCTATCTTGAGGGTATGCACCCTTGGAGTTAAGCTTGGAGAAGTGTTATTGATGTTTTGTTAAGAGCGCATAAGTTAATTCATCTTACAGAGAAAGTTCTAGTTGTTTTGGTAGAGCCGACAGTGTGTAGCATGCGTCTACAATTATTCTATTAGACAGGTCCCAGAATGAGTTGTGTGCATAATAGAGCCAATATAATGTTTTTTGGAGTTTATTATGGTTTCTCTAATATTATTTCAGGGTGGTTCTAACAGGCTAACTTGATTATATCATCTAGAGAAAAGATATTTATAGGTAGTCATTTGTGATTGCTGAAGTGTGATTCATGGTTGATTAAGTAGAGCAGAGTAGAGTGTGCGAAGTGTTGAGCCATCAGAATAAGGTCTATGTGACCAAGTAAAGTACTTGTGCTATTCATTGGAACTGATCTAGATAATAGGTCAAAGCGTAGTTCACCAAGATCTAGATATAGTGTATATCTATTATTCAGAAGGTTGTAGCCTTTGCCCATTTGAGCAGTGAGCTCTTGGATAGTGTGTCCTCTCCCCTAACAGGGACAGTTATAAAAGACTCCTAATAGGGTCTGACCCTTAACCAGGTCTACTATACTTAATATATTGTAAAGCTACTTGTAATAGGGTGAAGGATCTTCTAGCAAGGATCATTATACACTAGTACAAAATATTAGTGGGTATCAAGTCCTTCCGGGGTTTTTAACTATTTGGGTTTCCCCATAACCAAAATATTGGTGTTGTGTTCAATTTTTCTTTCATTGTGTTTATGCTTTATGTTTAAGTATACTTAATTGGATAAAGAATTGAATCTTTTAGATAACTGATTCACCCCCCCCCCGCTCAGTTATCTCTTGGGACTATTCCTAACAAAAATGTCCTAAACTTGGACAAGCCACCACATTTTGAGCACTTGGCATTTAAGCAATCTTTTTTATAAAATAAAAAACCATCATCTCTATGACATAAAAATTGATCTAGCAAGTTTCTTGATGATTTGGGAAGACCACTTGCACCACAATCCTCTAGCATTTCATTAGTATGCAAAGTAGAACGAATGGACCATAATAATTCATGATGCATTCAAAACTCAACATGATATTTGCAACATGTATTCTGAATCTTAAGGGTTACACAATAAAATGGCTTCATGGATTCAAAAGACCTTTGTGATATTTTCAATGTTGGATGTGTCTCACAAATTTTTTTATAGAACATTGTTTGACTTACCTCCACATAATGTTTAGGATGTGAAGTGCGGTCTCGATTGCCAACTCTCAACTTCAAGACATCCTTCACATTTGGTGACATTCTTGAGTTAGCATCCCAAAATTGTTCAATTTCATCCTTGACAACATTTGTTAGCTTCTTATCAAAATGTGGAAGTCTCCCACCATAAGCCCATGTATCAATTTGAAGTGGATCATCAAGTCTTTCTCTTCATTGCAAGTGCTCTACCCAAAGTTTTACGGTCTATATTGAATTCAACACAAGTTTGTCTCATCAAACGAGCCTTTCTCAACTAATTACTTACTAAGGAGGTTGTAATAACCCTCTGAGCATCTCTCTTGTCTTTTTCTCTACTAGTCTTCCCAATGCTATTGAGAGCATTGAAAAGATTCTTCACAACAATGGCATTTCTCTCAATTTTCTTGTTCACACAAATCTTCAATTTCACAAGCACATGTCTCATCTTTTGCATCTTTAACAACTACACAAAAATTTGACATTGCTCAACCAATGTCTTCTTTCCAAAAAATTGATCATAAATTCTTGAAGCCCACAACCTAATAGTTCTATGTGACCTCTTTCCTTCCCAATTATTCATAATGTTATCCTCAATTTCAATTAACCATTTAGGTGTTCTTGAAAGCCCCAAATTTGAAGATTGATTATCTTTATTGCAAGGGACTTCATTTTGCATATAATTTGGAGATGTGTAACATTCATGTGGCTCTTGTGTAACATTTTCATTCCCCAAGTCTACATTTTCAATCTCCATCTATACATTTTCATCTTCATTCCATTCATTGTCATTCCCCAAATCTACATTTTCATTCACCAAGTCTACATTTTCATTCTCCATCTCTACATTTTCAACTTCACTCCATACATTGTTATTCACAAAATTAATTTCCATATTATTTTCAAATTCAACATCCTCTTCACTTGCAACTACATTTACGAGGTCACCTTGATTAATGTTTAACATACCTTTTCTTCTTCGGTGATTTTCCCTATCTTTTTTCCTATCTGCTTGAATTTCTTCATATGTCACCTTCCTCTTGCATTTAGCTTTTCGATGACTACTGCTTCCCATGGTGAGACCACAAGTTGACAAAAAAAAAAAAATGGGCCCCAAATCGCTTTTTTTTTTCCTGCAACCCATGAAAAAAGTCTGAAATCCCTTGCTTCTCTAGTCTGTGGGGACATGGAATATTTTGGTCAAACTTACACCTGTCAATAATTGGGCACCCAATTTTATCAGGTACCTGATATTTCCAGGTACATGAAAAAAAGGTAGGAGTAAATGAAAAAATTGAACTTTTATATATAAAAAGAGGTACATAATATATATATATATATATATATATATATATATATATATATATATATATATATATATATATATATATATATATATATATATATATATATATATATATATATATATATATATATAATGTATATAATATATTATATATATACTAATGTATATAATATATATAATGTATTATATATTAATGTATATAATATATATAATAATGTATTATATACTAATGTATATAATATATATATATAATGTATTTAAAAAAATAGCTACATAGTTGATTTCAAAAAAATAACTACATAGTTGATCTGATGACAAACAATTTCAGCCCAAGTCCTCTTGAAAGTATCCAGCACAGGATTTTTCTACAGACTCCTTGTAATATCGGTAGTCTGACTATAATGAATAAGTAGATGTCAATGGACTTCCCCTTGATTGAACACAATCAATTGATTTTTTTAACTCTCGAAAAGAAATTTCACACAGATGTGCAACCACCTTATGCTCATCATTTGTTCTAGAAACTAATAGTGGCATAAAAATTGATGTAAGAAAATTTAAGGGGCATTATCTAGGTACTTCATAAGGGTCCTAGTATGCCTTATCATGCATTGGGACCTGTAGGAAGTCCGCATGACCCCTATGGACACATTGGAATGCTCAAGTGTGTCTTAAGGGGTCCTTTGACCCCTTAGGACACACTTGAGCATTCCAATGTGTCAAAAAGGGTCATGGGGACTTCCTAGGGGTCCTAGTATGCCTTATCACATGTTAGGACCCATAGGAAGTCCTCCTGACCTCTATTGACACATTGGAACATTCAAGTGAGTCTTAAGGGGTCCTACGACCCCTTCAGACACACTTGAGCATTCAAATATGTCAAAAGGGGTCATGGGGACTTCCTAGGGGTCCTAGTATGCCTTATCACACGTTAAGATCCCTAGGAAGTCCTCATGACCCCTATCGACACATTCATATGCTCAAGTGTGTCCTAAGGGGTCCTACAACCACTTCGAACACACATGAGCATTCAAATGTGTCAAAAGGGGTCATTGGGACTTCCTAGGGGTCCTAGTATGCTTTATCACGTGTTAGGACCCCTAGGAAGTCCTCATGACCCCTATGGACACATTGGAATGCTCAAGTGTGTCCTAATGGGTCCTACAACCCCTTCAGACACACTTGAGCATTCAAATGTATCAAAAAGGGTCATGGGGACTTCCTAGGGGTCCTAGTATGCCTTATCATGTGTTAGGACCCTGAGGAAGTCCTCATTACCCCTATGGACACATTGGAACCCTCAAGTGTGTCTTAAGGGGTCCTATGACCCCTTAGGACACACTTGAGTGTTCAAATGTGTCAAAAGGGGTCATGGGGTCTTCCTAGGGGTTCTAGTACACATTATTATGTGTTAGGACACCTAGGAAGTCCCCATGACCCCTATGGACACATTGGAATGCTCAAGTGTGTCGTTAGGGGTCCTAAGACCTCTTCAAACACACTTGAGCATTCAAATGTGTATAAAGGGGTCATGGGGACCTCCTAGGGGTCCTAGTAAGCCCTATCATGCGTTAGGACCCCTAGGAAGTACTCATGACCCCTTTTGACACATTTGAATGCTCTAGTGTGTCTGAAGGATTCCTATAACCCCTTAGGACACACTTGAGCCTTCCAATGTGTCAAAAGGGGTCATGGGGACTTCCTAGGGGTCCTAGTATGCCTTATCACACATTAGGACCCCATGGAAGTCCTCATGACCCCTTTTGACACATTTGAATGGTCAAGTTTGTCCGAAGGGGTCATAGGACCCCTTAAGACACACTTGAGAATTCCAATCTATCCATAGGGGTCATGATTACTTCCTAGAGGTCCTAGTATGCCTTATCACACATTGGGACCCCTAGGAAGTCATCATGAACCCTTTTGACATGTGTGAATGCTCAAGTGTGTCTGAAGGGGTCATAGGACCCCTTAAGATACACTTGAGCATTCCAATGTGTCCATAGGGATCATGAGGACTTCCTATGGGTCCTAATGTGTGATAAGGCATACTAGGACCCTAGGAAGTCCCCATGACCCCTTTTGACACATTTGAATGCTCAAGTGTTTCCAAAGCGGTCATAGGACCCCTTAAGACACACTTGAGCATTCCAATGTGTCCATAGGGGTCATGAGGACTTCCTAGGGGTCCTAATGCATGATAAGGAATACTAGGACCCCTAAGAAGACCCATGAAACCTTTTCACATAGTTGAATTCTCATGTGTGTCTGAAGGGGTCGTAGGACCACTTAAGACACACTTGAGCATTCAAATGTGTCAAAAGGGGTAATGAGGACATCCAAGGGGTCCTAACAAGTGATAAGGGATACTAAGACCCCTAGGAAGTCATCGTGACCCCTATGGACACATTAGAATTCTCAAGTGTGTTCGAAGGGGTCGTAGGACCCCTTAAGACACACTTGAGAATTATAATGTGTCCATAGGGGTCATGGGGACTTCCTAGGAGTCTTAACATGTGATAAGGCATACTAGTACCCCTAGGAAGTCCCCATGACCCATTTTGACAAATTTGAATGCTCAAGTGTGTCGAAAGGAGTCATAGGACCCCTTATGACACACTTGAGAATTCCAATGTGTCAATAGGGGTCATGGGGAATTCTTAGGGGTCCTAAAGTGTGATAAGGTGTACTAGGATGCCTAGGAAGTCCCCATGACCCCTTTTGACACATTTGAATTATCAAGTGTGTCCTAAGGGGTCCTAGGACCCCTTCAGACACAATTGAGCATTCAAATGTGTCAAAAGGGGTCATGGGGACTTCCTAGGGTTCCTAACATGTGATAAGGCATACTAGGACCCCTAAGAAGTCTGCATGACCCCTTTTGACACATTGGAAAGCTCAAGTGTGTCGTAAGGGGTCGTAGGACCCCTTCAAAAACACTTGAGCATTCAAATGTGTCTAAAAAGGTCATGAGGACTTCCTAGGGGCCCTAACTTGTGATAAGGCATACTAGGACCCCTAGGAAGTACCCATGACCCCTACAGACACACTATAACTTAGAAGTGTCTCCTAAGGGGTCCTACGACCCCTTCAGACACACTTGAGCATTCAAATGTGTCGAAAGGGGTCATGAAGACTTCCTAGGAGTCCTAACACGTGATAAGGCATACTCAGACCCCTAGGAAGTCCCCATGATCCCTATGGACACATCAAAACCCTCAAGTGTGTCCTAAGGGGTCCTAAAACCCCTTCAGACATAGTTGAGCATTCAAATGTGTCAAAAGGGGTCATGGGGACTTCCTAGGGGTCCTAGTATGCATTATTAGGCATAGTAGGATCCCTAGGAAGTCCCCATGACTCATTTTGACACATTTGAATGCTCAAGTGTGTCTAAAGGGGTCTTAGGACCCCTTAAGACACACTTTAGGGTTCCAATGTGTCCATAGCAGTCATGAGGACTTCCTAGGGGTCCTAATGTGTGATAAGCTATATTAGGACCCCTAGGAAGGCCCCATGACCCCTTTTGACACACTGGAATGCTCGAGTGTGTCCTAAGGGGTTGTATAAACCTTTTGGACACACTTGAGCTTTCAAATGTCTCAAAAGGGGTCATGAGGACTTCCTAGGGGTCCTAATGCATGATAAGGTGTACTAGGACCCCTAGGAAGTCCCCATGACCCCTTTTGACACATTTAAATCCTCAAGTTTGTCTGAAGGGGTCATGGGACCCCTTAAGACCTACTTGAGGGTTCCAATGTGTCCATAGGGGTCATGAGGACTTCCTAGGGGTCATAACATGTGATAAGGCATACTAGGACCCCTAGGAAGTCCCATGACCCCTTTTGACACATTGGAATGCTGAAGTGTGTCCTAAGGGGTACTAGGACCCCTTTGAACAAAATTGAGCATAAAAATGTGTCAAAAGGGGTCATGAGGACTTACTAGGGGTTCTAACACATGATAAGTTGTACTAGGACCCCTAGGAAGTCCCCATGACCCCTATGGACACATTGTAACCCTCAAATGTGTTCCAAGGGGAACTATGACCACTCTGGACACACTTGAGCATTCAAATGTATCAAAAGGGGTCCTCAGGACTTCCTAGGGGTCTTAACATGTGATAAGGCATACTAGGACCCCAAGGAAGTCCCCATGATCCTTTTTGACACATTTGAACACTCATGTGTGTTTGAAGGGTCGTAGAACCCCTTAAGACACACTTGAGGGTTCCAATGTCTCCATAGGTGTCATGAGGACTTCTTAGGCATCCTAACATGTGATAAGGTGTACTAGGACCCATAAGAAGTCTCCATTACCCATTTTGACACATTGGAACTATCAAGTGTATCCTAAGGTGTTTCTATGACCCCGTCCGACACACTTGAGCATTCTAATGTGTCAAAAGGGGTCATGAGGACTTCCTAGGGGTCCTAACATGTGATAAGGCATACTAGGACCACTAGGAAGTCCCCATGACCCCTTTTATTACATTTGAATGTTCAAGTGTGTCTGAAGGGGTTGTAGGACCCCTTGAACATAGTTGAGGGTTCCAATGTGTTCATAGGGGTCATGAGGACTTCCTAGAGGTCCTAACATGTGATAATGCCTACTAGGACCCCTAGGAAGTCCCCATGACCCTTTTTGACACATTGGAATGCTCAAGTGTGTCCTAAGGGGTTGAAGGACCCCTTCAGACACACTTGAGCATTCAAATGTGTAAAAGGGGTTATGAGGAATTCCTAGGGGTCCTAACATGTGATAACGCATACTAGGACCACTAGGAAGTACCCATTACCCCTTTTGACACATTTGAATGCTCAAGTGTGTCTGAAGGGGTAGTAGGACCCCTTAAGACACACTTGAGCATTCGAATGTGTCCATAGGGGTCATGGGGACTTCCTAGGGGTCCTAATGTGTGATAAGGTGTACTAGGACCCCTAGGAAGTCTGCATGACCCCTTTTGATATATTTGGACCCTGAAGTGTGTCCAAAGGGGTCGTATGACCCCTTACAATACACTTGAGCATTCCAATGTGTCCATAGGGGTCATGTGGACTTCCTAAGGGTCCTAATGTGTGATAAGGTGGACTAGGACCCCTAGGAAGTCCCCATGATCCCTTTTGACACATTTGAATGCTCAAGTGTATTTGAAGGGGTTGTAGGACCCCTTAGAACACACGTGAGGGTTCCAATGTGTCCATGGGGGTCATGGGGGCTTCCTAGGGGTCCTAACACATGATAAGTTGTACTAGGACCCCTAGGAAGTCCCCATGACCTTTTTTGACACATTTGAACTCTCAAGTGTGTTCGAAGGGGTCGTAGGTCCCCTTAAGACACACTTGAGCATTCCAATGTGTCCATAGGGGTCATGGGGACTTCCTAGGTGTCCCAACATATGATAAGGCATACTTGGACCCCTAGGAAGTCCCCATGACCTTTTTTGACACATTTGATTGCTCAAGTGTGTCCGAAGGGGTCCTACAACCCTTTAGGACACACTTGTGGGTTCCAATGTGGTCATATGAGTCATGGGGACTCTCTCTCTCTCTCTCTCCACCTCTAGTTAACTATTCTTCAAAGCCTCCATTTCTGCATAGCTAGGGTTTATGACACCTATAAAAGGAACAACTATGCCCCTGTAGGGACTCATGCTCATGATTAGATTCATATTATTTTCATGCATTCACTAACATTTAATACAAATATTTAGCCGGCTTCCTTTAAGACCTAAAAGAAAGAAAAAATTAAATAAGGCCAAAAATACATACCGCATTTTTGTATGTAGTACCATCAGCTTCAACAATCCAGTTAGCTTCCTCTACTAAGGAATAGAGAACTTAATTAATGTTTTCTCTGGAAGGAAGATTATAATTTCAATATTTCTGCAAGCCCTGAAATATTTTTGTCATTATCACTCTCTGCCTCCGCTCTCTCAATTTAGTCTTCTCCCTCTCCACTGCACTTAGCTTAGTTATCCTTACCTACTCTTTAATATAGATTCTCCAAAATTTGTATATAAAGGCATCCTATAGGAAAAAATGAAAGTTTCCTAGAAAATATTTGTAATTCATTTACAAAAGCATCATACAGGAAAAATGACAAAAAATTAATAGCTAAAAGGTAAAATTTATCATTAATGCTGACAGTACCAAGGTCATACCCATTCTCAAATCCTAGCCTATGACATGCAAAATGAGCAAAGCAAGTGAAATTAAAGAGAAGTATGGATCAAATAGTGAAGGTGCATCAAATTGGATGAATATCATAATAAATGTAGAAAATACTGTTACAGACAAAAATATTTACATATTAATGGGAAACAGTGGGAAGAGCTTCTTGGACCCATGATAGAAGTTATAGATAAGGAGGAAGAGCTAGGAAGGGGAAATCGGCAAAGGAAAGAAGTAAGATATTCATGCAAGCCTATCTCATATGATGATGATGAGTACTCACCATCTGCTAGTAGCTCAAGTAGTGATAGAAGCTCTTTAGTGCACATGTACACTGACACAAAAAATTCAGATAGAGAAGTAACAAGTGTTGTGGAATTATCCACAGAGCAATGTGAAATGAAGCCTTAAATTGGTTCATTAGAAGGAAAATAATTCAGTCATGCACTTCATTCTAGCACCACAAATATTTCTATTAGAAATGCCTATTCATCAATGGCCTTGCATTTAAGGGACTTGGGAAACTAGGTTACTCATGTTGGGCATTATCCCTCAAATATAAGTTCATTGCCACCTTTGGCAATGCAGTCTCACTCCTCATTTACAACAAAGGGCAGCCATCTATGGTCCAAAGTTTTAATTTAGCTGACAAGTGAATGCTTCTCAAGGTACTGATCTCTTTCATAGAGAAGTTCCTAATTCATCTCAAGGTTCTCATATAGGTGACCAACACCTTAGAGGTCCACAAATAGACCCATTGATTTCCCAAATCAATAAAAGGGTAGATGCAATTTTGGAAAGAGTATCCCAATAGAAGAGAAATGGAAATTCCAGTGATCATAAAGTTATTGCAGATCCAATGGGTGTATCTCCTCCACTAACAAATATAACTGCTTCCAGAGACTTAAGTTTAAATGGAGACTTTCTATTCCCAAA